>DWIY01000914.1:0-11247 GCA_018248615.1 Erynnis brizo brizo
AACGCTGATTGATTAATTCTGCGTGTATTCTTGTCTCAGCGGGTACTATGCTAATGAAATCAGGGCTATTGCACGTGCACTCAGACAAATTGATACATTGCGAGCGGCTCCCGAAGCGTCGTTGTGAGTTATAAACTCAGGTTGTATCCATACCTACAACACAAGAATTGGTACTGATTCTCACAAATATTTGTTTTAAAAAAATTATTTTTCAAACCAGTAAACATTACTTATGCCGATAGTTATAAGTTTAGTTGCATTATCAGATTTTGTCAACAAGCAAATGTTGAAATAGTATTTTCAAGATAATACTTACCTGACTTTCTACGTCAAATTTTCCAACAATAATTAAAAAAAATCTCAGATAAAGCTCACATATAAATAAGTATTTGGGTATTCATGGATAATATCTAGGTTGATTGATTAATTCCACTAACATATTCTTGTCCCGGCGGATACTATGCTAATGAAATCAAGGCTATTGCACTCAGACAAATTGATATAATAAATTGCGAGTGCCTCTCGAAGTGTCGCTATGAGTGTGAGTGAAATTTGGTTGAATTCACACAACACAACAATAACAATTGTTTAAGAGTTTCCAAAAAAAAAAATTTTTTGTAATAAGAAATAATATTGTGCAGTTTAATTGATTAAACGATACTTTATAAAAACAACAAATAGGTACAAACAAAGTCTCCTTCAAAGTTGCCCAAACAACAAGATGTTAGTTTAGTCCATAACTAATATACTCATCGGTTCAAACGTTGATTGACTTATTCCAGTAGCATATTCTTGTCTCAGCAAGTACCTACTATGTAAATGCAATACATTTGCTCTCAAACTAATTGATACATTGCTAGCGAATTGCGAAGCGCCAATGAAAGTTACAAGTTTACTATATTCTGTTGTTTTACCCTCTCTAGTGTTACCTTACGTCACACGGTAGGTACTCAAAAGAGATTAGGTATCAAAAATAATAATATATAATATGAAACAATTTACAACAATACCTTCTTATGTCTGACATTTGGATACTCAGTAACTGTCCATGCTAAATGTATAAACGTTTTAAGTAAAATTTAATTTTTTCTTTGTTAGAATAGACATGTCCAAAAATATCTACTTATTGATAACTTTTGTTTGGAATTGATAAAAATTATAATATTCGTTTCCTGAATGCGAATAAAAATAAAGAATGTAAAACAAACACAGTGATACATCGTGCGCTGTCGTTTGACGTCAGAACGTAAAGATAACTCTTTTCTTAATTTCTTCTTATCTAACTTCACATAACAGTAGCATTTGACGAGACCGTTATAATATTTCCTTTGATTTACGTTAAGATATACGCATCGCTGCGCTACAAGCTTAACTCGAGTAGGTCGAGAGAAGCATTCCGTCCTAATAGAAATCAGCTCTATGTAGAGTCATTGTACGTAGAGTTGTAGAATTGAATGTAGAGTTCTTTATAGCTGTATAAAAAACTAGACTTTGAATTTGAATATTAAAAGTTTTATATTTCAATATGCAAATTAGTTTAACTGCAAATATTTTATGACCTAGGTATTCTTGTTTAAATTTTATAACATGCAAATTATGAGAGTCAAATAAAAATACGAAAAGCTTCAAACTAAAGTTACCAAGTAATTAAAGCAGCAGCATTTAATTTAAATCATAAATTTCACATCTAACACCACTCACGATAAACGATAATAGACAATAATGCTTTTTGCTTCCGTCAAAACGCGCCGTCGTCAATTGGTCGTGTATTTTTATTTCTTCATACTCGTACCGCTCGTCGCCCTATATCGGTCTTCTGTAAAAAGCGCAGTAGTAAATTCAAGCGGGTCTATAGCGAGCATGAAATTGTCTTCTTCGCGGTCATAAATTATCATCTTAATAAGTTAATGAGTGATTCCAGCAATACTTGCGTTTTTGCGACTGAAGGCAAAAGTGCCAACGCTACCGGTCGGCAGTCGTTATTGCCGTATTCGTCTCCGGTCCCGCGCATCTGCCTATAGCGAATTTGATTAAAATTCATGTTTATTTATTGTGTACTTATTCACTTAAAGGATTGTGTTCCAGTGCTATTTGGAGCGGTAAAATGTGGTGATTAAATACATTTTAGACATCAAAACTTTTGATCTGTTTAAATACCGGGTTTGTAATTTTACGATTTGATAGGTTTCGAACATAAAGAGGTATTTGAATTTTAAAATTTTATTTATTTGTGCGTTTGAGAAATGAAAGTTCATTTACAAAGACATACAAAACGATACTGGGATGCAAATTTCAATCACAAATAAATGTTTAGCCGTCGTAGTCGAGGCGATTCGGAGCGACTCGATTCAGATCACGTGCGAGCGATCATGCGCTATCGAATTTTTAATTTCAGCAAAAAATCGTGGCGAAGCGTCAAACATTGCAGAGTAACAGGTGAACGGCTCACCTCCCGGGCGGAGGAGACAAAAAATCAACATCTGTTAGTGATAAATTTATGCAAGCATCGGTCGTACACACGATCATATCTACTTGAAATACGTCGCCGGAGACAAATTGCAGTCACTTCAAACGTGGCGAGCCAGTGTCCCACCGGTGCAACGAATAAGCAAGCAGGCGATTGTTTCGCTCCAGGAGGATCGGACCGCGCGGAATAAGTCCCACGGGTCCGGTAACAAAACGCAAAATGGCTTAATGCTTAGAAACCGTAAAGAACCGTAAACCGGACCGTAAAGCACCGCACTTCAGCTTTAAATCCGCATAATTATCGTATAGGCAATAAATTGTACCGTGTGGGAGCGCACGTCGTTTGTATTCGTGCTGGTCCGTTGCTTGTTACAACATCATTGTCTTATTTAATAATTATAATATATATATTATATATACATATTATATATCTTATTCCGATTCCTATCGATTACTTTTAACGATCGACTATCGTAAATATTTATTTCATAGCTATGACCAATACGTGTTTAGCTTTTTTATTCTACTTTTTGTAACTGTTTGACTCACGCACAGTCATTTATCATTTGCACAATTATATTATGAGAGTAATAGCAGCAAATACTCCGGAAGTCAATATTTTGTGCATACAAAACAGTAAAAGTTATAATGGTAATTTGTAGGTACATTAGATTGTATAGATGAATATGAAAATACAAGCATATGGTTTTTAAACTATGAAAAGGTATATATAACTGAAACAAAATTTAAAAGGGCCTTATATTATGGATTTGATTATAAGTACCTATGCTACACTTCTTATAATTAAATAAAAAATACTTTTATAAAACATCAGTAGGAATTCCACTGAACTTCTATCAGAATTTGAAAAAGAAATAAAAAAAGAAATATGGTACCTAATTAATTGTTGTGTCGCTCGTACTTAATTTATTTACCTACATGTGGAATTCCCATACCTATCTCATACATACTTTACAATATTTTACTTCACTACTGTTTAATAGTCAGCACTGACGTCATAATGAGATGCTTTGGAGGGAAAAAAACAGGTCTTAATACGTAGTCATAAACCTATCAATAGTTGTTTAATGGCTCGAGCATAAGTCAAAACCACGGTCAAAACGGAGTTGTAGCATTTGTCCACATTTTCATCTATGATTTAAAGATGTTATGACCTCTTAGTTCGATAATGAATGAGGTGGTCGTAAACGGCGGAGTCAGAAGAACATTAATGTCAATAAAAAACCCATAAACTCTATTAGCCGTCATAAACCTCACCGCATCTGGTCAATAACTCGTTTCGCGTACAAATACTGTTAATTATTCTATTAAAACATTAGTACAGTTGTAAAGCTCGTAGCAAATTCAGATTTATTTTACAATTGGATTGTAATTAGTGATTTGAGTAGGTAATGAGCCAACTAACAGCAACCATATGCTAAGCATTTTAAGTTCAAATTGTATTGACATTTTCAGAGTAAAAACCTATATGTTTTTAATTTCATAATTATAATTTTACTTTTTGCTTTGAATAATTTTCTCTATAAATAAATAATCAAAGAAAACCTACCTTTTATCTAATAGAATATAATATCATCGATAAAGCAGATAATTTTTTAATTGGTGGACAGAAGAAGTTTCACCAAATTGAAATTACACGTAGTTATGTATAGCTATGTAGCTTTCCATACATATAGGTATTCCTGCTGATATCCAGTATCCAGTGGAATAAGCTTATCTAGTGGAATAAAACAGCGAAAAACTGTTTTAAGCTATCGTTGTTGAGACATTCATGAACGATTTGCCAAATTTTACGTGTCTTTTTATCTATTTTCTTTTCCCTTAGAGTCGTAAATTTACGTGTCGAATGATAACGAGTACCGATAAAGAACACGGAAACTGACTTTTGTTATAACCATCACAAATAGAACAATAAATAACCACAAGGTGTTAGTGAGTCTTTGCCCGCAATTCTTCAAAACATTATACTTATGTAAGAATTCTTTGTGAAAACTATTAGCATAATAATTGCCTACCTGCTTGTAAAGCAGGTGAATTGTTAGAAATGCCTTTTGTCTATGCTCCTTTTGACAATTTGTGCAACGGTTATTGTTTATGGATTTGCATTGTGTCGTCAACTTTTTTAATATAACGGACCTTAAAGGAATTTTGTAAACATAACGGATCTGTTTTGGATGTTTGCAAGGCATTGTTGATATTAGCATGACAATGCCCATAAGTTGTGCAATTTTTTCTTTTGTCACAAGCGTGCGTTTAGTTTTAAGAATTTGTTACAGTTATCTAACTATTCCTATCGTAGCATATGTTCTCAGCCTCAATAGATGTTGACATTAGAATTCTTGTCTTATTGTGCTACAAATGCTACTGTTCTCATTAATATTCGCCGTTTCTGTTTATTGCTTTCACATTATTCATTCGTGCAGTTGTTTTTATTCTACAACAATCTTGAAATAAATAAGTTATATTATTGTTGAGGACTTTCTTTTAATTAAGTAAAAGTACTTAGTTAGCACATTTTATTTTTTTAAGATCAATCATTTAAACTGCTTAGAGTCTTTGAAAGTATTTTCTTTAGGTAGGTACAGTGATTCTTATTGTGTTTCCCATTAGGTACCTACCGTTTAGTGAATACTTCATTTCTACCTAATTCTGTACTTAACTGTAAAGATGAGTAATTAATTTTCTTTAAACATAAAGCCAGAACTATAATATAGGTCCGTCGAAGCACTCCGTGCGGTGGCTCGAAAATTGTAATATTTCAAAATTACTCAAGAGTCGCGTTCGCTTGAATAATGCGCTAAGTTTTAGGGGTGGTAGCCACCCCTGTGCGTGCCGACTTACTCTGGGCCTTGTTTTTAAACTTCTGAGCTTGATCAAAATATACTCCGCCGCCTTCATTTAAGCAGACACGTTTATCATATTTGACCAACTGCATACTTAAGTTAAAAGTTATTCATCACTTTTCTTCCGAAAAATACCTAAAGTACTTAAAAGATAATTATAATTGTAAAAATTTTATGTGATTATTTTGTAGGTTTCTATAATTAATTCATTCATACTAATTCGTTTCACATAATTATTATATAATTGTTAACAAAAATGTTTATGTATGAAAGTCCATCAATTTTAAAGACAGGCCTATTGAAATACTTCTGAAGTGTGACGTTAGTAAAATTCGTTTAACGAGCTGTCACATTCAGCAATTCACATTCACCATCATCTGTAGTTTTATTTTATTCTGAGTAAATTTCAGTTGAAATCCAAAGACTAAACGGTTTCGCCAGTTCATGCTGTATAAGAGTCATACGGTGTATTTCGTAGGTATACGTATACCTACGTACATTCTGGAGGCCGCACGTGGAACGACCCATGTGACAAACCGGTCTTAAGCAAGCCTACTAACCTCTAAACGACTTACGTGAGCCCGCGAAGGATTCCTCGATTCACTTTTAATCTTTTGTTACACTTTGGGTGTGGGAAAATGAAAATCGTGTGAAAAATTGTTTGTATGCATCCATCGTTTGAATGTGTTGAGGAAAATTATCACGGTTGAGACCTATTAAGCTACGAGTAAGTACGTATGCAAATGATTGAGAACTGCTATTGGGTTTGACTGTTACGTAGTGTGACAATATCTAGGTAAAGTCCATTTTTATTCCCTTGTCTTATTTGGTAAACAATCTTGGCACTACTTTTTATTGATAAAAAGTTTAAAATTGCTTTAAAAAAATTAATGTTAATTTCTAGAAATCTGTTTTGATATTAAATGACTATTTAGTTTTAATTTTTTATAATTTTGTGTGAGAGTTATTTTTCAATCGCAAATAAAACTAAAAAGACGTGCTAAGATTGTTTACCAAATATGACACGGGAATAAAAACGGAGTATAGGTTGTATAATGAGTTCAGAAATTATTTTTTATGTAGGTACTGAAATAATTATGTTTATGTTAATGACGAAAAAATTATTGTATAAGTAGGTACACTAGTTTAGTGTGCGGCAAAATTTTGAAAAATTAAAGTAACAAACAAAACTAAATTAAGCTTAACTCCTTGACGGATATTTAAAATTAAGATTATTTCAGCATATTGACAGTAATTAAGTAGGTTCCAGGTAGTAGGTAAAATTCGAATCTACGCAGACAAGGTCGGAAACATAATATTGTATTTTAAAAGCAGTGTAAAATATTTAAATATTTTTTAGTAGTTATGTACCTAACAATAATTATTATTATCCAAGTTTAAATTATTTAGTGGAATCTGTGTCATGAAATGCGATTATCATAGTACATTATGCAAAAATCTTTTGTAGTCGGCTGCCTGCACGTTTTCATACTAGATGCTAGATATATTATCCGCATAAATTTTAATATAATTTTTTTGCTTTGCAATGTTTAGAATATAACTATTTTCTGTACGAATGTTATGATTCTACGTAAGTCGATTTAGGTATCTGATGCCATGTAGAATGTAAAAAATTAGGTAGGTATTTAAAAAATTTAAGATAAGTAGGTATTGTAATTTATTTAAAATAAAAATTCAAATTTTAAATCACACTCTAAAGTCACTTGCCGTACCCATTGTACTTAAAAGCTCCATATTATCTTAAGTCAAGTCCAAGAATTTCCAACTCTAAAAATTTCTAACTCCTAGAGGTTCTAGATAATGTAGGTACTTTTATATTTAAGGTTTAGTTTGCTAATGTCCGAGTTCTTGATTCGATGATATAAGAAAACCTTTAATATTTTTAAGATATTCCAATCTCACCTGAAATCACTTGCCTTAGTAGCTACAGTACCGTAGGTTTCGAAAATCCCGCATCTTAAGTCATCTGCCAGAATTTCCAACTCTAAGAATTTCAAACTTAGAACTCCCGTTAGAATTTGCGACTCGTTAGCGCCGCACCGCAAACCCCCTTCCATTTATTTATACTCGTGCTTTTTTATTTATGGTATAGTTTGTTAATGTGCCAGTGCCAGGCTCAATAGATTATGAAAAACTCTAACGTTTTTAGACATTACAATCTCACTTAAAATCACTTCCTGTCGGTAGTTATCCTGCAGTTACTAAAATCCCGCATCTTAAGTCAACAGCAACAATTTCCAACTCTAAGAATTCCAAACTTAGAACTACCGCTAGAAGTTGCGTCTCGTTAGCGCCGCGCCGCAAAGCCCTTTCTATACATTTATGCCCGTACTTTTTACATTCGTGGTCAAGTCTGCATAATTGCTCATGTACATTTTTTGAGTATTTCAATGAAGGTTGTTTTATTATCTTAAGTCTCATATTTTTAATCTTATTTAAATCATTGCTAGCAATGTTAAAATATCATTAGTCACAATTGGTTTTTATTAACCACTTTTGTCTTCAACGAGTCAACTTTAAATATTTAGTAGGCACCTACCACTATGTGCCTACTAAATATTTAGTGGCATAAATATTTAATTTTATGCCAAAAGTGAATATAAAAAACTTACCGATTATTATTTAAAAAAAATATTAGCATTTTATTACTGAGGTATTTATCGATGTGCACTACGGTACGCATCTTTTATTGATACAAAGTTTCAAAACTAGTAGTAGTTCATAATATAAATACCGGTGTCAATTAAAAAAGCAAACATCGCTTTCTAGAATTCGATTCACGCAATTGAAAGGTGTTGGAAAAACGCTGGCGATTCTATGAAAATGCATCGGAGCAAAGAAACCTGCCCAGGAATACCACATGCCGTTTTATAATCAATGCCGATGGGGTCGCATTACAGAGGAATTTAATCTTTGTGGCTATTGACTTAATGTTTAATTTATTGCAGCACCCAATTGGCTTTTACGTTATTTTGCTATGTTCCCTTAATTGTTGCCAGTTTTTACCCCAGCAAGGTGCGGATGTAGTTACTGAGCACGTATAAACGTTTTTGTTAATTTATTAATATAGGTGGTCTAACTCGAATGGATTATCTTTTTCTCTCGCTATATCGCTTACCTTAATTTTTCAACTAGCTCTAGTGTGCGGTCTATTAGATTTTTTATTGGATTTGTTGGTGAAAATAAAAATTGGTTTTACACATTTTTTAACAATTATGGACTAATGATTTATTGGTGACTAATTACGGATCTCATTAATAATTTAATTTTTTAAGGTGATTCAATAGGATATTGTTTCGCATGTGCAGGCGATGATGTTTTAAACCTTTTGCAGTAGATTATTTACCTATAAGTAGGTTAATTTAATTATAAAATCCATACATGACACCTATCATTTTTAAAGCTTTAAAAAAATGTATAATTTTTATGTCTACTTACTTATTTCTTGAAAACAGCCCTTACAACTAAGAAAAACTCTTACAACTATGTAAAACAATTTTAAGCCGTCGGTTTGTGTTATGAAGTCGATTCTGTTCCACTTGGGACAGACCGTGTGCACATTTTTTATTTATTTACCTAATACGTACTCCCATAAAAGGGAAAAGGACTAAGTGAAATGCTAATGAACTTTTTAATTTTCCATTATATGTAGATTTGTTTGAAGGGACTCGTAATGTATGTGTATGAACAATAGGTTAATTACAAGACAAAGGACCTCTTTTTATAATGAACAACCGTTATGGATCACAGGTATTTTAGGGTTCAGTAAAAGTTAGTTAAAAAAACAAATGCCGAGTTGTTTGGTATATAAGTACCTACACAAATAATTATAATCTTATAAAAATAAAAGATAAATGTTCGCAGGACCCTAATATATTATGTAGTTTAGAAATCAATTTAATAAATTATTTTTGGATCCTTTCGATAAAATTAATGAATCTCTGTACATCACTATCGTCAATAAAGTACCGCAATTCTTTCCTTCAAAGTCGTTATCAATTAATACGGAACTTCATGACAACGGACGGACGGACGGACGGATTTCACAGACAAACGTCAAAACGTTTCAGGTTTTTTCGAAAATTTCTTGATTCGGTCGCCGCGCTCAAACCGTCAAGGCCCGCAATAAAAGCTATGCAGTAGCTTAAAAATTAAAATACAATAAGTACCTACTACAAGTAGAAGTAACCTATGGGCTATTTGCCTTATTATTTTTATGCACCTATAGTAGCTATCTGCCTTAAATGACGTCTTGTTATTATTCAAATACAATAATAATTAATTCTATAGGTAAATTACGTATCTACCTACACAGATTTCTGATATCTGATACCGATACTGGAATAAAATGATTGGCACATTTTAAGAGTTGATTCTTAGGTAAGTATTGTAAGAAATATTTTTACAAACCAGTACGGAACATTGAGAACACAGTCCAAACACATACTTGATATTTTTTTCTTGTGATATACATTTATTAAATTCAATAAACGTGATATGCTTGTCTGCCAACGGGCATCAAACCGACCGACGCGACGAGTAACAGTCATAAACAAACACTAAAACATATTGATTGACATTAACGTTACAAGTTCAATATTTCCCGCACTCGCCTTTTTAAATTGATGATAATTTATGCGACTCATTGAATTTTTCTTCTGATAACTGCAGTCGGAATCAAAAGCAATTTAATTTTATTCATTTGTACAACCTTCCAGTTGAAACAGATAAAATCGAATTAACTTTTTAATAATTATGAAGTTTTATTAATTCGAAAGTCTAAATACCCTATTAGAAAAACAATACATACCTAAATGATAAGATTTGTTACTTACCAGCCCCCCTAGAGTCTAGACAAGTTACAAATCTTTTTGAGACCTATGATCGCTAACCATATAGAAAACTACAATAGTTAATCGAAATCTACAACACGTCAACTTGAAAGAAATTTTGGTGTTGACTCTTGGTGTTGAGATGTCAGTTCCACAACCTCCTCAAATTTTTCCGAAAATTGTCAGGATGACATTTTATTGCGTTGAAATTGCTTTTTATAGGCTTGATACCCCGTTCACACTAGTCCAGTAGAGCATTCCAGTCCAGCACTTGATTGCCACTTGAATAATGTGATCACCAAGCCAGTGATCAATTCAGTACAGTTGACTGGAATGGTGGTCTATTTTTCAATCCAGTACGCCCATTCTAGCGCCACTTGAATAGTATGAACGGCCAATTATTCCAAAATCTGTCAAAATTAAAGGAAAGTTGCACCTATAAATTATTCTATATGTTAAACTTTTCTAGAAAGCATCGACATCTAATGCTAATTTTCTCTCTTCTAACTAATCTTTGGGAGTCTGCCCTTCACGAAACTGTGGCAACTGTGAAAACGAATAGTGTATGTTTGAATAAATGTACATTCTGTTATTTAAATTGTTTATTAACGTATGCATGAGATTCAATATAACAGAAAATCGTGCCCAAGTTTCGTTCGAGATACTTTGTAACGGGTTGCTTCGTGAATGCACTTTGCATACGTCCTTAATTTTTTGTCGTTAATTTATTTTTCGAATGGTGACTATATATTATTGTCTACCTACAATAAGATCTTCTTTTACTTATAACTGCGAGAAATTAAAAAATCAAACCTCACTAGTACCTACCTAACAGTAGGTAAGTAGGTACCTTTAAAATTTCCTCATTAGGTTAATGATAAAAAATGTTAAAGCTTTAATAATAATGAATACAATTAGTAAAAATAAGTACCTATTGTTACCGATTTTTGTTATAAAATTCGAATTGTTATAGATCTCAAAAACGTAAGTAGCTCTTAGGAAAAAAAGTATTAATATCTTTTTGTAGATAATTTTGAGATCTACAATTTTGGTCTGAGGTAGGT
>DWIY01000915.1:0-11247 GCA_018248615.1 Erynnis brizo brizo
GAGGTCGGTTTAATTTTTTTAAATTATTTTTTTTTATTAAGTTATATTAAAAAATAGTAATAATAATAACGCTGGAGACGCATAGCCCCACACTAGGATCTGTGATTTCCAACGAAACAGAAGCTTGAATAATTATGAATTTGTATGTTTATGGTCTCAGTGTCTTGATGCGGTCTTGGGCACTATTGGGCCTACTTTCCTTAGTTTGACATAAGTAAGTAACATACAGACTACAATTGACTACTACCTGTTTGAATCTATATAAGATCGAAGTTTATTTCTCTATTACTAATCTTCATATTTTATTTTTTTCTAAATTACTATAACTAGTTACTAGATCAACCAACTCGCTATATAAATAAATATCTGTTCACCCGTTCTAAATTATTTATTACAACAAAATGTATGATTAGATAGTTTTTTCACACTAGTGAGCTAAATGGGTTGCCACTCCCACCTAATGACGTCACGAATCCATACCTGGTGAACCCATTCCTTGGACAAGCGAAAATAAATGCTTTTTATACATTCAACAAGACAAATTAAAATTCGTCAACACATCGCTTTGGGACTAGGTTAAAGAAATAAATTAGTATTAAAGAAAGTCATATAAACATTCTTCTTCTTTCATAGTTAAACATAAAGACACGCTTAGTTTACCTTTTAACGTGGACAGTCATAAAAAAACCTAACCTAAATTTGGTATATTTAGATATAGGTATAACTGCACTTATCTGAAAATGTTAAACACTTATACCACCAACAAACGACCCTAGCCATACGCGTCACGTTTTAATTGACTTTCACTTTAACTAAATCACTCTTTCCATTAACTAACGATTTTTACCTCAACACACAGTACATCACATGACAAACATAAAAAGACGAGTAATATAGCTGCAGTTCTAAATAACTGTTTACGAATCAATTTATTAAGGAATACTTACATTAAAATCAACACCAAACTATGAAATCACAAGTAAATACGATTTGTTTAAGTTTATTTTTAACAAACACCGACTCACGCGGCTTCACTGTTTTAACAGCAACAGGCGACTAACACGAATATCTACAAATGAATGACCAACATACCAAGGCCTTTCGATTTTATTCGGATTTCGTCACTATTGTGATTATACTTAAGATACCGCCACTAGTATATAATACGTGCAAGATGAGTCATATTTACGAGGAGGCCTCTTCACTGTGCGTTATTTTCCTTGAAACAAATAAGTCCTTAGATAATATTTGTGTTCTATGAAGTAATGGAGTGGTGATAGCCCAGTAGCTAGGAATTCGCCCTCTTGCCCGAGGGACCCTCTCCCATATTGATTTATTTATTATTTATTAAACAAGTAGCACTATACCACATACCAGCTGTAAGTTACTAAAACTAGATGGCTTGTTCATGACAATCAGAACTGACGTAGCTTGCCTCAATTTTGTGGCCTCGTAGCTCGAATTTTGAATGGAACAGTTGGGCGATTTGAACTTGTGCGTATACGTTCACACACAAACAATCCCGATCTTAGAAAAGCGAAAAAATCTCGTAAAAACATTGCATTGTGAAGTAGATAGAGAATGCCATGACAAGGGCAACGAGGCAGATTTAAATACTCTTAAATTCTACTCAACTGAGCGTATTTACCCTAAAACGTAAATAAAAGTAAGTAAAATGTTTTGAAAAAGTATATTTAAATAAAATATGATAATTTAAATGTGAATTATACAGAAATTATAAATAATACATTTATTCATGACTTAATTAGCTATATCCTTAAACGAGCGTTTCCACTGAAATTTTTGGTAACTTTTGTGTTTCCAAGAATAATAACATCTATGGTTTCCAACACGACGTGTTGACAATACAAAAGTTGGCATTTGTTCTTTGGTGGAGTAAGGCTTTACATTACACACTGTACGAAATTTACACTTATAAGTAACTTCTAAAAAAATCAAATTGCAATGCCTCGAACATGAATATTATCTTCAAAGAATTCGTACGAATACTTTGACGATAGTGTTCATGCTCACGGCACTAAAGTAACAAAATAATAATAATGAATTAAATGAAGATAAATAATAGTATTTTTTATAAAATTACAGATTTTCGAAATTCACAATAATAAATAAAAGAACTTCGTCACAATATAGTTGGTAATTTGTCTTATTGCATTTTACTTTCAAATAATGTCCTTTACCGTTACCTTTTTCTAGTCAAAAAAGGTGTTTTGGTTTACAAGTTGACATTAAAAAAAATACAAGTCTTTGAAAGAAGGCACATAATAGAAACAAAATTTTATAATTTCTCTAAGTATATAAGATATACAATATAAGCATATAAGAGTTAATTTAAAGTTAAAGCTTATTCTCAATTAATGTTTTCACTTATAATGCAAAAGTATACAGAATATATTCTTACACATAAGGTACTAGCAATTCCTTGAGGAATTTTATATAATTTATCCACCCTGATGAACCATTTGACATCGTACATAAATACATAGTTGTTTAGTTTTGGGTACCTAGGATGGCGGTGCCGCAATATAGTCACATCACGGAATTAAGGACATCGGGTAGGTTTGCCATTATTCGGGCTAACCCGAAAACATACCTAAGGCACGCCGATTTTTCTTTTAATTTTATTATACAGTATAAGATATAGATAAATCAGATAGGCTGTGAAGCTGACATTAGATTGTCATTGCAGTCTATGTCAACCTTTATACAACTTACAAAACCAAATCTCATTCACCCATCTGGAAGGAAGGGCTAAGATGATGACAACACCACTTTTAATGGCGGTTTATTAGGGAGAATAAGGTACCTCCCGCGCAAATTACAATACCTATGATATAAGATCCAAATTAGGCGCTACCTTTGCCTGTGTGCTAATCAGTTAAAAATCACCACCAGATATTTTTTATTTATAATGCTAAAAATTAGAGATGCGCCGAATAGTGAGTTCAACGAATAACCGAATACCATTCGGATGAACCTACGCCGAATACCTAATAACAAACGAATATTCGGCGCACTTCTACTAAAATGACTGTTTACATCTCTTTTAGAATCAGATGGGTGAACGTCGCGCCTGATTGATTTTTTACTACAAGTATTAAATAGTTCTAGCTTGTGTAGGTCCCGATGTACGCGTTACAGTTTGGACAGTAGTGGTCAGCGTTGTTGCAGGTGTCCATGCAGTACGGCAGACACACACAAGGCCAGCAGCTGAAACAAAAGATGATTTATTACTCACTAGTTGACCCGGTAGGCGTCGCCCTGCCCTCAATTTAGACTATCCGAGTAGGTACTTCTACCATAATAATGATTTCGAGAGAAGTTTTCATAGGGGTCCCTAATTTTTTTAATCAAATATACTCTTAGCTTATTTCACCCAAATCTGGCAGCATTATCCACCGGACGACGTCACCGAAACGGCCAGGCGCATTATCAATTTGCGATGGTTATATAATATTGAAGAAGTACTTACCCTATAACACAAAGCAACATAGCAAACAAATGTGTCCTCATCGACGGTTTGTATTCCACTCTTGTGACGATCTGCTGGTGACAAGAAGGGCACATGTACACTGTAGCACCAGGACTCATCTGGTTCCTGACGACTATGGCCGGTTGTGTCTGTATGACCCTGGTGCCATGGATAACAGTGGTAGTGCCGGGGTGAATGACCGTCGCGGGACCAGGCTGGACCACGGTAGGGCCGTAGGTGGGCGGGGGGCCTGAGTATGGCGGGGGCTCCGCTGGAGGGTACGTGTGGGCTTGTCCTGTGTTCTTCACTGGAAAATAAAGATAGAATGTATTTTAATACCTGTAATCCATCAATGATGGATAAAAATTATGGATACACTAAGGCGTACATCCAAAGGATGTTATGTTATGTTATATATATAAGGAAGCTATGTTTACATAATGTGGCTCTGTGTAATCTATCCTGGGTTCGATGTCAATTCGAGTTCCAATTTCTATTTCTGGATTGTGTCTATCTAGGCCTCTTTCGACAAAGAAAATCCTAATAAGGGGCTGTGAATGAAAATGAGTGTTATGAAAGTATAATATTATTATCTCTAATATAAAGGTTTGTAACGCCGAAAAAGATGATTTATATAGGATATTGATTTATCAAATTCTAGCTAAATTACAAGTGCACATTCGGTACTTTGTAAAACAAAGCGTATTATGTGATAAATATAAAGGAAATGGCGAACTTTATCGATTTGCAAAGTTGATAATATCTTATAGCCTAAGGTTGGAATGACACATCGCTTACAAAGTATATGATGGATAATAGTACATCCGTCTCCATTTAGGCTAAAAAAATTATAAGATTGTATACATATAGGTACCTAGTTGGTTACGAGGGAGGCAATAAGCTTCTCCCCAGACGGACGATAAGGGGTATCCTATGAATTCTAGGAGTATTCGAATTATGATGGACCGTATCATAATTTTATATGTAAGTATATCGCTAGACGACAAGGGGTATCCTATGAATTCTAGGAGTATTCGAATTATGATGGACCGTATCATAATTTTATTATGTATATCGCTAAATTTCCAAATAACCCTAACTCTTAAATTGACTCTTAATCAATGTAACCTTATGTATCATGCATGACGCAATAAAATGATTAATGTTTTCTATAGGTAATACTTTATTGAGATATATTTAACTTAATTTCAATTCCAATTAGTATTAAATTCGAATAATACCTTAATATTATAGCGGTTTTCCGCTTATGATAAGGAGAAAGGAAAATGCGATCGAGTATTAGCTTACAACAATCAAAAAGCACCACAAAACGATAAATATGTTACAAAAACTTTACTGAAACGAAACTAAAATTCTATCCATTCGTAAATGCTTCAAATTCTTAAGATTTATCATAAGGAAAAGCATAAACTTTGTGTAATTAAACTAACTAAGACCGGCAACTAAAATTAAATTATTTGAAACTCCGATCAATCCAGTATTGTAAGTACTCGTATATTGCTCCGTGATTTGGAACCCGCAATACGAGATATACTTAAAAACGTATCGCGAGTATTAAAAACGATTTTTGTATCACCTGTCTTACAGTGATAATAGTGAAGCGTATACCCTATTACAAACAAAGAATACACCACAATACTATAGGATGACGTTATTAAATCATCAGATTATATTAACAGATTGATGACTTAATTTTTGACATAAAGTATTTAAAGGCGCAATAGATTGCAAGTAGATTGCAACAAATTCCATTCATTTTCGACTTCCACGGATATAATTTATTACTGTTAACGTGCTGCAAATCAAATCTTGCAAATAACTAACAATAAGCTAAAACCCATATAGATATTACGGATCCCATTGAAAAGTTAAAAAAAAACCATTTACAGTGAATTTAATAAGTTTCCTTTTATATTTGTTGACCGGGGTGCGTTATAATGTATTTTTAGCAACCTATACTTAATTATGGGTTCACTAATTAGCTTTAAACTTTTTGTACTTAATAAGTAATTCACTTTAATGTCTGCAGTGTAAACTGTGTTGGGCGTCCTATAATAAATAAATCGATAAATAAATATCTACTCGTAAGTAACATATAATATATAACTCACTTTCCATTGTGCGTAATTTGACGAACTTTTGTTGTTGTAATTCACTAAACACCAGTATTTTCACAGGTTATTCGAATTCAATTCGTACCGGACTGAGTGCGAGTAGGTGCGCAATCTATATCCAGGTATACGGACAATCAGCAGATAACGAGTTAGATTAACAAAAATAAGTTGGACGCTCTGACCACAAATCATAGAAAGGACAGAAGGTCACTTATGTACTAGCTGATATATTACTAGCTGACCCTGCTGACTTTGCTCTGCCAGTAATTTTAACTATTATCCAAATTTTTGAATTAGAAACCTTCACTATTTGTTCTTTGTTCTGTTCACCGCCCCTCCTAATGCGAATGCTGCTTAATGAAATTTTAAAACTTATTCCTTTCAACTTTCCTCAGCAATTTCGGTGTCGCGTCAATAGTCAGTCCCGGTATATACAGGATACTTATAGGTAACTTTTTTTTCAAAATCAACGGGTTCGATTCCTAACCCTATTAAAAATCCAATGTTGCAGTTTTAGTTTTTATCAAAATCGGACCCCAGCCTCCTTTCAACATTTTTCTCTATTCCTTATAGTTTCGGATTTCCCCAACACTTAAAAAATTCACCCTGTATACAGGTATAGGTATACATATTATTCTTTATCAGAAACAAAATAATATGATGTACTCTGAAGAGAGAACGATAATAATTAAAAAAATATATGAATGATATCAAGGTATGCTTTGAAGTACCGTATGAGATTCGCCTTCTATACTTTTTGCGGTTAATGCCCTGTGTACTACCTGTTTGATAAGGAAAAAACGTTCAACAAACTAGCTTACCGCCCGCGTCGTTGCTACATTAATTGGGAAAACCCGTTTTACCCGGTCCCTCTTTAGGGAAAGCCCCCTAGTATATGACAAAGACGGATCAAACGGCCTTAATTATAAGGTCTATTAACGAACACAACTGCATAATTTCCAATCATGGATCCTCATTAAGTAGTCATTTGATACTGAGTGGTCACTGAAACCCATATCCATCAACGTTCAACTTCAAATCGTAAAGCCCTAAACAAAGTTGTACGTGGGAGCGTTGATAATATAGCAGACGGCATGAGTCGTGACACAATTTTGGTTGATCGGTTTGACATTGACTGCGCTGCGGTTCACGCTATTGGTTCGTCATTGTCAGTTCGTAAGTGCACGTCGCCTATTGGTCTAGTGCGTTTTTTCAGCTGCTGTACATTGGCCGAAATCAATATCCCTACCACTAATCATCAGTGCTCATGACTCATAATAAACATTGTGACTCATGTTACTGTATGTTACATACTTATGCTCATGAGGGTTAATGGTCACCTTAATAAAACATCTTCGACAACAACCCCTTCCAAGAAAACAACAAGAAGCTTTTGACATGAAATATGAATTTGCTACAATGGAATCTAATATAAGTACGATCTATAACAAAAATGCTAGACGGTTTCATACATAGCAAAATAAGCCAATACGCTTCAACATACTCGTAGATATCAGATAAATTTTATTTATCACATGATAAGCCGTCAAAGATATGAGAAATATTTTGAATATGACCATGTTTTGGACTGTTTTTGATTTATTTATGGCTTAAGTGATAAAAACATCTGAGTTTATGAAGGACAGTTACGAGTAATAAAATATGAACACTTGTGTAGCAGCATGTTCGCCAAGAATCGAGATTCAGTTGGAGAGGTGTGGTTGTCGTATTTTGCCACACTTTCAACGTCAGACTGTCCTTGTAGCATGCTGCTGTAGCTATTGGGCTGTAACCCTATCATGGCCTACCGTTGGGCATGGTTCTCTCCATGGTTCTTCTCAACTGGGGGAGGCCTAAAGCATTATCCACCAAGTTACTCCAATGCGGATTGGTGTAATAACAGCCGGTGCGGACGGCTTAACGTGCCCTCCGAAGCCCGGAAGCGTGCATTTGATTCACCTCTAGCGGTCTCCCATCTTGTTACTGACCGCGCCCGACTTTGCTTAACTTTTTTGATCGCCTGCGATCTACTTAAACAGCGGGGCTATGCGCGCTGTAGCTATTATAAAAACATTTATTAATATTCCTAGAATAAATTCGCCACGGCTGTAAGGTGGGTACTTATGTCATACGCACTTGAGCTCTAGATAAAGCTTCATAGATAATACTTTTTGATACTTCATAGATAATACCGGAAGTACTTCTCTTTATTCATGCTTTATTAAGCAGCTTGCCTTAAAGAAGTATGGTATGTATGCTCCAAATATCCCCATATTATATGACTTTTAATAATCAGTGGAATATTAGAGGGTCCAGGGAGCAGACCATGTCTGTAACTCATTTGGGACCAGAAGGCGGAGGATGTAGGCCTTAAAGGCCTAATGCGGGTTAGTGAACATGCCTTTGAAAACATTTTGGAGAACTCTCGGGCATGCAAGATTCCTCACGATGTTTCCTTCGCCGTTACAGCAGGTAGGTAGGTACCTAATATTTAATTTTAATTGTATAAAGCATGCATAACTTTTTGAGAAAGTCATTGGTGCGTGCCATTGGGATTTGAAACCGGACCCCTCGAGGAGGCCGAATTCATAGCCACTAAGCTATCACCGCTTATAACAGCAAGCTATTATATAACATTTTTACAGCAACGCAACTGCACTCTGCAACTGGGCCGCTATGAAAAGCACGCTATTAAAAAAGTTTGAAAGCATGTCATTACGTCATTAACCCGACGTTGTCCGACCCAGTAGTATGAAAATTGTGGGACGCATCCAAATATGTCCAAAGTTTTCCGAAACACATACATATTTAATGAAAGTAAAAAAAAATGGGTTAGTTTAATGATTGGCATGTAGGTATCTGGCATGGCAGTTGTATGTATCTGATCAGTTGTATTATGTATCATGTATCATGCAAGTGGACTAACTGTTAGCAGCAACCCTTTTATGTTTATGTCCCACTGTTGGTCACGGGTCTCTCCTCACAATAGGGCGAGGCCTGGAGCATACTTCGCTACGCTGCTCCAATGCGGATTGGTTGAGAAACCATAGCCAATTCGTGTCGGATACACTCAAACCACCGATAGGGCCTCCGATAAGGTTTAACGACTGCTAATTTATCGACAACAATAGGGACCGACAGCCTAACGTGCCCTCCGAAGCACGAAAGCGTGCTTTTAATTCGGCATTAATGGTCACGGTTACTTAAATTTGCGATCGCTTGCGATCGAAGCAACGACTTCGCGTTGGATGAGATACCATTTTAAATGCTTACTATATACTTAACATACTCAAAAACTATAGAGAATATGTGATTGCATCTAAAACTTGGAGAGAGACCCACAACTTACAATCTGAGACAGTGATTTAATTTAATAAAATATCGAGATTGATTCCTGATAAATGACAAGCAATAAAAATATAACTGCATTTTAATAAAGTCGAACTACGTCAGGAAAACTCATAACAACCCCTCATTAAAATAAACCGGGCAGCACTATGCAGTCATTGCTCGATGAATAGAGGCAGGCTAGTGTTGCCAACTTATGGGAAAATTAAGGATTTATAACTTAGTAAATAAACAATTTTAATTTATAACACCTTTGAGAATATAAGCACAGTAATTTATAAATACGGTAATATTAAAATTTTAATTTAATTTAATATTACCGTACCTATTTATAACTTCCACTTATAAGTTCTACTACTCTATAAACGAAAGATTTATAACATTGCTGACGGATTTCACTCGCAGGTTTATAGCTGACGTTTGCAGTGAAACGTAAACACTTCCATTTCTGCCCTTTTCTACATCAGTCTTATTTCACTTTCAATTGGTCAATTTTCAATTTTACACCGTAAACTCCCTCCAATTTTACCAATCAAATTAAGCTTTTCCACAGTCACTATGCTCTCGTACCTAATATTTTTAATATTAAATCAAAGTTGGTCACTCTACACACTGCGTAAAGGGAGCGCTGTCAGGGCAAAGATAACTTAATCTTGATGGAAAACCTATTTGACTAATGGACAAGAACAATACGAGTGCCCGCCCGATCTATCACTTACCTAGAAAACTTTGTATTAGTTCGACATCACGTTTCTCAACAAATCATACACGATATCAAAGCAAAATGCATTTGTGTGATGAAAATATTTTGTGTGTGTAATGGATCAACAGAGGACAACAATTTAGTCGCCTTTTTCATTTATTTATTGGTTACCTACGTGCCAATTAACTCGATAGATGATACTGATTTGAAGGGTCTATCTATGTATCTTCTATTCTTCTATATTATCTTCATCTTTTCTTTCTTTTACATATTATAAAATTATCATACACGCTTTTCGCAGGAACGGCTGAACCAAGCTGAATGTGTTTTTCACTATTAAGTACATATAATATATACTTAGAACTCTACTCGAAATAATTATTCCTGTAGGTACTAGGATAGATAGTCTCTAAATAAAGGGCAGGACGACGCCTGCCAGGTCGACTAGTAGTAAAAACAGTATATTTAAATTTCATCCACGATTCCCCAATCTATTTAGGTAATTGCATGGAGGTTGACAGAATTAAATCTGGCAGGTAAACACAACAGAGCGGCTTTTTTCGAACTGTAAGTACGTGGTCTGCATCAGGAATAACGTACTGTTCGTAATCTCGTTGTAACTTAAATATTATCTCGTTGTAACTTAAATATTACAACTGAATCCGGGATGGCAATCCCTACTTTTGACTTCAAATTAATTGAAAAAAGTTAGTTGTGGCGAATCCGACTTTAGAGTGGGAATTTAGAAATTTCGGGATATACGAGTCATTTTTTTATTTCTTTCATTAAACGTTGATTTTTCATAATGTTTCAAATCAGTAATAATGTAATGTAATTATGTATTGACTGTGTTCTCTTGTATAGTTAGATAGTTACATAGATAGATAACTCATCATCATCATAACGTCAATCATACGTACAAAATGTATGTAATTTGACAGTGCATTGAAAGAATATCAACAGATGTATGTAACAGATATGAATCCTTTTTAATTATCAGTTAGGTTAGAAAAAGTATATGAGCTTGTTATAACAACAAAATTTATAACAACAAAAGGGACCCATTTAGCTAGATACTAAAAAACCGGGAAGAAACTTTCGGGGATTTAGGTGACATCGTAAACTCGCCTCACTTTGTACACATCCTTTGATAGTTTTTAGGAAAAATTATGGACATTTTATACGAAACACTCGATAAGTAATATTCTGGATCGTAAAGCGTAGAACTATTCGGAACATCTGCGACCCTAGAACAAAAAACGCGGCAGTAAAACGGTCAGTGCTCATTCAGACGTAACACCAGTATTCGCACGAGTTGACTTGACCTTCAATTTTGTGAACAAAAAAAACTTAGGCCACCAGATGACAAGTGAAGACAAATACAGTTAAGACTCCTAAATAAATGAATGTTACGGAGTACTGCCTTTATAATGGTACACGATACTGGTACACGGTAAAAGAATAAAATAAAATAAAATAAATAATAATTTAGCATTGTTTTTACAAAAAACACTAAAAAATACGCTTTTATAGAAAATCCAACTAAAAACTGTTTAAAATATTGAATT
>DWIY01000916.1:0-11246 GCA_018248615.1 Erynnis brizo brizo
TTATACTAATTATATGTTTTTTCTTGTTTCAGGTATGGGAATATATCGTGCAGTCGTCAAAGTTTTAGATACAAAATGGGTATACTATTTTATAAATAAGTGCACGATAAGATATAAAAAAAACAATGTTATGCGTCTGACTGTACCAGATTGCCTTCTATGGAAGATTTTGGAAATAACTTCAGAGCGGACTAGAATGGCTTGACTAGCTTCTTGGTCTAGTGGTTAGCTGTCCTAACTACTGTGTCGGAGGTCGTGGGTTCGATTCCCACCCAGAACAAACGTTTGTGTGATGAGCACGAGTGTTTGTTCAGTGGCTGGGTGCATTATCTATATTATTAAAATTATGTATTTAAAAGCATATTATAAATGTTTATCGGCTATCTGGTTATCATAACACAGGCTTACAGCGTAGCTACTTTGGGATCAGAACGCCGTGTGTGAATAGTCCTCTCATATTTATATTTATAGAACAAATATTTATTTATTAAAATTATACATTTATTGAACACATGACTCATGTCCAATAACGCATGTATCTCTTCATCGCTATCTTCCTTCAATATATCACAGATATTAACCGTTATTGTATTCGCCATCCGATAATCCGGGACTGAATCAAATTTACCGGGTGCAGCTAAAACGATTCCCGTGTACGCCCGGATAACGTATGGTCGATCGAATTTTAATACCGGATTTGCCTACTCAATGTAATATCAATCTACGAATTAGTGCTAGCGATTTTAAGCCGTTTACCGATTGGTATAGAGACGGAAATAGCGTGGGGTGATCAGACCTAGATTCTTTCAGGTCATAGGGAATTGAGTTTTTTGTATGGCATTCGTACTGGTAATGTTTAGTTGTTATGATGAAAGCAATTGAAGGAATATAGGTTAATAGAAAAGATCGAAGTGTAGGTAAGGATCTCTTGTAGAATCTCTAGCATTCATATCTTTTGTATTTGGGATTGAAAATACATATACGGGTACTTATACCTGTAGATTTCTGTATGTTTATACGTATAGATCTTTGTATCCTACCTTTGTATCTTAAGATAACAATTCGAGTTCATTACCTAGCAACATAAACAAATTTATACAAGTAAATCTTAGTTTAGTGACTGCAGCCTCAGATTTATGTGCAGTCACGTTCTACCTTCTCGCGTAGTTTCAAGTTTGAACTATACCTTGCTTCAAACGACTTTTAAAACCTTAAGAAGTTTAAAAAGAATATATTTTTAAAATAAATACTGGAACTGCTCGAGACGTCGAATCCAGGTATGAATTGGGAACAATGGCCATCATTTTGAATGCTTAGTAATCAGTTACGGTACCAACTGTATACCAAAATTAGCACTCGCACTGTTCCGCAACTTAAAACACTTTATAGCACAGCCACAGTGTGTAACCGGCAGTTTACGTACGCTTCATATGTAAGGGGATGGTTTATGTCACACTTGCTATAAAATAATATACGATACTTGTGACCTAAGTTGCCTATTATTTCACGGCGTGAAGTTAGCGCCCGAGCGAAGCGAGGGTGCTTAACGCTAAACAAATCAACTAAAATTTTCTTCTGAGGTATGGTGCTCAGATTGCTGTCGATATAGCCCCTCTCTATATAAATGACAATTTTTTGAGCAAAGAAAATGTGAGCCCCCTGGTTGAGCCTCGAAAAGCCTCGAAAAAACAATAAAAATTACACGTATTTCATTTAATTCATTTATAACATTTTGATATCTTACATCTTTAACTTTAAACTAATATAATTATTATGTTCCTTATTTATCATCAGAAAACAGAAAATTCTCATACATTTATTTACTTGCAGAGTGATTTCTTTGGCGATGAAGCAAAATACCCTGAAGACGAACCAGAACTACCTCAAACTAAGACTGATTTAAAACACGAGACTTCTGATGTCGGGAAGGCAGTAACGAGTTTCGATGAAGAAAAATCAATTAAAAAAGTACTTCAAACAGAAAGTTTTAAAGCTTCGGACTTAGTATCTAAATCTACCACTGAATCTTCAGTGACGACTGTAGTATCAACGTTAACTAAGTCCTCTGATGAAGACCAGAAATCGGTCGTAGAAGATGGCACTTCTGCTGACTTTTCAAAAATTAGCGGAGCCGATTTAGTTAAAGATCCTTCAAGAACTTCAATGGAAACTAAAGAAGATTCGAAAATCTATGAGCAAGGAGAAGATCGGGGGACTCCAGATTTATCCAAAAAATCCATAGATTTAACCAAAGACTACTCTAAGTCTTCGATAGACAGCAAAGATACCTCTAGAGACTTTGCAACAAATGAATTATCAAAAGACTCTACTGCTGATTTATCGAAGGATTTTTCAAAGGTCTCAATCGAAAGTGTTAGAGAGACATCCAGATCAATTGATGAGAAAACGTTTTCGGAGGACCACTCTTCTTTCGACGTTTCTAAAACATTGGCTTCCGATGCTTCCGATGGAATTACTATTAGCAAGGAATTTATCGAAGAAGAACGATCTACTTCCAAAATCGTTAAAGTTTCCACAAGTTCATCTCAAGAAACCTCAATATTTACTGAGAGTAAACTATTGAGTGAATTCGATGACAAGTCCATGGATAAAACGAAGCTATCTGAAAAAACCGATTCCGACAAAGATATAATCAAAGAAATCGAGAAGAAAATAGAAGAAGTGAAATCAGATATCACAAAAGGGACTAGTGTTACGGAAATAGTTCCCATGGAGACTGTATCAGAAGTCATTAGTTCTGGAACATCGAAGGATGAAAAATCTCAGGAAGCAGATGAAGATGCTGATGAGGTACCTGACATGAAGGAATTGAACAGGCGTTGTTCAAATCTTCTTGAAGATATATCTGCACAAGGAGCTCTTATAAGAATCGATTCTAGTCATGTTACACATGGTGAGTGTTTGATATTTTCAACTAATCTGTAGAAACAGTATACCTCGCTCGTGTACCTCTGCCACTTTAGTATCACGCTGTTATGTACCACTTATTAATGTGTTGCGTTTCGATTGGGGAGGTACGGTTACCAGAGATACTTTACGTGAGCTACGAGTATCTAAGCCCTCACAGGTAATAATGCACCCAATACGACCTCTGATCACCGGAAATTTTTTATTTGAGGCAAGCATTTAGCTCTCATAATATAATTAGCAACAAGCCCATAAATGACCCATAAATTTCCTTTTTGAGGTTTGATGTGGGTGTTGCAAGAACCACTTAACATAAGATGGTCTGTCTGTCTGTTTGTTTGTTGTGTCTAACATCAGGTGGCCTGCATGACCATTTTCCCATTTACTATATAAATAACCTAGTCTATATCTTCCTTCACTATACTATACCTAATGTTGATTTCACTTGTCCTTTAACAGATCTCGTGTCGAAATTCTCAAAGACCCCGCCTCCATCCCCTGTAGATCTGAGTATAAGAGAAAAAGCCAAAGCAGAGATAGGAGAAAAGCAAACTGGCTTACAACTTAGAGGTATATAACCAACTTATCCAATTCAGAAACTACATACTTAATATCTTTGAGTTGTGCTTTCCCAGGATAAGTTTTAAAAATCAAAAATTAAGGTTTGAATATGTCCACATCACAAACAACAACGTAATGTACTACTGTTTCTTACTATCCATCTCGAAAGCTATCCCTAAATTAATGTAAAAATCCAAAAAACCAAACATTAATTTTACACCACAAAACACCCCTTCACAAATTAGTATTAAGAGATAACACCGATATTTTTGTCTCATAGTTACATAATAAATTATATGACTACGCCCACGTAGATTTGATTATACCGATTTTATTACATGTATTATTATAATATATTATAAATTGAATTATAATATATAAATATAAATTATTGATAAATTGAAAGTACCAGAAAACATCTTTGTCCCGAGAATGATACAAAAATACTTGGTTTGGTCATAAGCTTCCCCATGAACACAGATAGTCACTTCTCATTGCGTAGTAAAGCTACACTAACACGACACTGTAGAGGGTATGGCTCGATGTAGCAGCTGACTATTCATTATTCAGGTTCAGAACCATCGTTCCTGGACGCGAGCCGACAGTCTCCCAGGGCTTCATCCGCCGGCGATAGCCTTATTAGCGAAACAGAAGCTCATCAGAGTGGTCAGTATACCAAAATATAGATCAGTAATTTAATTCAGTTCTATCTAAAATTCCAAAATTTATTTCATTTCTGAAGAAATTTGTCAAACAAAATAAATATGATAGCCGTACAATTCCATATATAAAATTAAACAGTCGAAATATTTAAGCAAAATTAAAATACACAGTAGGTACAAGCATCTTACATTTATCGAATTTCTCTAAAATATTATAATATGTATTTATAATATGATGTAGCTTATACAAAATCAAATTTGCATAAGCTTAATGCAAGTAGTGGCAAAGTAGAGTCATAGCGAAACTTTACTCATGGCATAGTATGGTAGAAGAGAAATTATTTGTATGATCCTTGTTTGCCACAGATTCATTTTCAGCCAAATCGCATGAATTTATCTATCACACCCACTTAGGTAGAATATGGTAACGAAATCATGGAACGATTGAACTCAGTTGATGAAACTGCACTAAATGTGTAGTTTGAATGTGTGAAGATTGAATCATTCGAATCGCTTAGATCACAAATATAGAATAAGGACACATTAACACTGCATCCAATGAATCAAACATAACTCTGGGATATGTAATGTTATTGCTAAAATCACATAAGTTATGCCAATTATTGTCAGCACAGTAAATCTTACTTTCTTTCTTGCGGAGCCCTTACGTTGCTTTAGGTAAGTGGACTCACAAGCAGAAGTGGAATAATCATTCGTTTCATTAATGTCGCTTTTTAATCTTCTTAGAGGGACGATTTTTTCGTGTTCGACACTCATCGCAGATTTTTGTTTTCACATTGTACTAATGTTCACCTTTGAGTAACGTTTCGCTTTGATTCAATGTCTGCCTATGATTTGTTTTTTCCATTTTCTCATCACACAAGCTTTCGCCACTATTCTGTCATTGTACTCATACTTGGTTATTGCATTGGCATATTCCATTTTATAATAAAACGCTTAGGCGCTTTCACTGGCCTCCTAATATATATATTTCCAATATACATTTCTAAAGCCAATGTTCATACACTGTTAGCGCAACACATTATTGTGTACAGAAATAAAATATGTTTTAGCAAAATTTTACCGTTACACCTTTTTATAGGAAATTTATTTTGAGATCGATATTAGTAAAAATATTTTTTCTCCTTTCAGATATGTTAACTCAAGCATCTATGGTACTTAGCGAGGCCGCTAGACCTAAGTCTCCAACAAAGCATGTCGCCGATAACTTGACATTCGTAAATGTCGACCAGCCCACTATAACAAGTGGAGCCATAGAACTTGTAGATCGAACTATCGAAAAAAGTATCGATGTCATTGATCAAATTAAGAAGGAACAGTTAGCGGTGCAAATGGAGGAATTGCAAAAGTCCTCTTCGTCGGATACCTTCTTTTCGGAGTCAAGAGTGGAAACATCTACCTCAACGTCCTCAGTTCACAAAACTATTGAAGGACCACAGCTAAAATTTCAAAATATTGACCCAGAAGCAGTAATGTCTAGTATGGTTGCCAGTATGGGAATAACAGGTGATTTCAGCACAGTTTTAACTCACAAGGAGACCGAAACACGTAAGATTTCTGGTCAGGAATTTTTTACTGAAACTAAACAAGTTTCTTCTTCCGATGATGACTCACTAGTAATTAAAACCGAAACAACACATGAATTGAGAGGTCAAGAACATGAAGTAAAAGAAAAATCAATGATCAAAAGAGACGGCGATCAAACGGAGAGTTCAGAAAAAAAACTAGAGAAAGCTCACGAAGCATCGGCAATACGATCAGATATCGAAACTAAAACAGTATTAAGAAGTACCGACGACAACGATATAGTAAAAGTCGAGCGTGAGTTTTCTGAACAGGGCCTATACACTGGAAGACAGACAAAATCAGAGGAGAGAATGACTGCTCTTAAAGATGACACCATCAAGAAGAAACATGAAGTTAAAATTTCAGAGCGAGATTTGTCACATGAACAATGGGGCAAGGAGTACTTTACGGAACCTGGAGAATTAGAGGATATTAAAGAAGATGAAGATATGAAATCAAGAATAGCGTTTGTAGAGTCGAGTTTAAAGATTATTGAAAAAGATGAAATAGTTTCAAGTGTTGAAGTCTCAGAAAAAGGAAAGGTGGTAAGTTCTAAAACAGAGCATCATAAAGAAGAATCAGTAATTGAAAGCAAGGAACATGACGATCTTAGTTCAGATGCGTCTCATGCACCTAGTTTCAAAAGCGAAGCAACTGAAAGACGGGACTCGTCAGAAACAAGTCCAAAGAGTAAGTCGAAATCGTTTAAGAAAGATGACGAAGTATATGAAGTGGATTTCATAAAAGAAATTAAGGTTTCCACATCACCAATAAAGAGCACATTCAGTAGGACAGGTAGTCAAGATACCCACTCAGAATCTGAAATAGCACCTGAATTACCACACGATGATAAGGCAAGCGAAACGCCAAAAAAGGAAAAACCTACAAAATCACCTGTTAAGTTACCATTTCAACAGGATCAAATATTAGAAGTGTCTGTACAAAAGGTCACTTCAACTTCGGGGGAAGAGGTTCAAAGAACGCTTACACTTAAATCAGATACATTTGATACAGCGAGTACAACTACTAAGAGTTCTGACAGTGACACTGTTTTAGAAGTTAAAACGTTTGGCGAAGTGAAGACCGACGCCATCTCAAAAACTTCAAAAACTGATATGTCTCCAAGTACCTGTGAAATATCAGATGACATAAGTACCACGTCAAAAGACATCATGATTAAATCTGGTGAAAGTATTGACACTGAATATATGGTCAAATCTTTGGAATCCCATGAGGGTGAGATCCTCCAAAAATCAATGGACTCTACTGTTAGCGCGGAAACATTGCATCCCTCTGAGTTCTCAACAGAAGCGGATTCAGCGTATTTAACTGGAACAGATCATAGGAAAGAAGAAATGAAACTAGTGAAAGAAAAGAGCGTCGAAGATATTTGCAGCAGTGGTTACGACACTGATCTCTCCTCTGCCGAGTTTCACGGAACGAAACTTGAGTCAGAAAAGGTGGACTTTGATACTCTAATGTCTGCTCAGCCTCTTGCTGACTTGTCAGTTTTGGAAAAAACCATCGATGAAGTTAAGCAATCTCTTGAAGCAGCACAGGTTGAAATAATAAGTGAAAAAAGTGACGGAAGCATAAAGTACAAGCAATCGCCTTCTGAATTTCAATTCAAACTCTTAATAAGCCCAGAAAGACCAGAGGCTATAAGCGAAGAACCTCATCACGTTGAAGATGAAAAGTCTCAGGTGAAATCAGAAAAAGTAGACACGATGGTGGATAGTCAAATATCAGACAGCATTTCACAAAAGGCAAGTTCTCAAGAAGAAACTACGATTACCGATGAGGATAAAGACACAATCATTCAAGTTAAGGAATCAAGTCCACCTTTGGAATCCGCCGATATATCTGTAAGATCCGATAGTGGCCCACATTCAATTTTAGAAACTGAAAGTTATTCAGACCGTGAAGGTTCTTCCAAAAGCAGTCCCGAAGTAAAATTAAGGGTACAAAAACATATTAAAGCAAAAGTGGGAGTAGTCGAACGACGGTCAGCCTCAGAGGTCGAGGGCTGGTCTAGTTCAGGCGAAAGCCATTACCACAGTTTCGAAACCTCAGAGGGGCGACCTTTATCTTCCGACATTGAAGTAATGATGACAGCCCAAAGTGGCACCGAATACGAAACGGCTACAAGCCACGACGTATCTTCTCAATCCCTCAGGACATCAAAGGATTATTACACTGCAGGAAGCTCACTTGCTTCAAGAGATAGCATGAAAAGTCTCGACTCAGACGGATCTAGCCATGTTGCTAGTATTGATATATCAGATGCCTCAGAAACATTGGTGCCTTCAGCTAATGAGTTGAAAGAAGAATTAATGGAGAGTAGCACCTATGTGGAGCAATTTCTTCATGAAGTCGAAAAGGAACAAGTCAGTAAACTAAAAGATACAAGTGACGAAGAAATATCTGGCGATGAGGATGGAAAATCAGACGATATTGAGTTAGTAGGAAAAATGAAAAGATCGCACGAGATGCGTTTCTTACCTAAGGATATGATACCCGAGCATTTTCCCATAGAAGGTGCTTCTGAAAGTACTGAATTTGATGAAGATTCTTCAAAAGATAAAGAAGGATCTGACACTACTATATCAAGCCAATTCAAAACTGATGAAGTTCTTTCATCGTCCATTTCGAAGCTCGATATGTCTTCTTCACAGTCACAACCAGAATTTGATAAAGAAGAGATACAAGAAACGGTGACGAAATCATCGGCCGAGGGAGAACAAGCTATTCCCTTCTCTGTAACTAAAATTGAAAGACCACAGAGAGAATTTGTAGATATAGAAAGTGAAATTATACCCGTCGGATCTGCTGAATATGAGGAAATTCAAAAATTTGGTAGTATTTCACCTGTACCGAAGGATAAAATAAAGGATGATGGAGTTATCGTCAAAACAACCATAGAAACCGTTGAAAGTACACCACGAGATACTACCTCTGGAGATACTGAAGTAACAGAGGAATGTGTTAAGAAAATTGTTAAGGATGTCAGTGTCGTACCATTTACGATAGCTGAAAGGCCTCCAAGTCGTAGAGAGTTTGTGGATGTTGAAGAAGAAATCATTCCAGTAGGGTCTAAACAATATGAGGAAATCCTGAAATCAAAAAGTGATTCTTCCGTACCAAAGACGAAGGTAGAAAAATCTGGCGTAAAGTCACCTGAACCACAACTGGAGAGCAAACAAAGTTCTACGTCTAGTCTGAAAACTCAGGACCATGCTTCGACTCCCCATACACCGTTGTCTGCGCCTAGTCAGAGCTCACTTTCAACGGATAATGGACGCGAATACGTGCTTGATGACATGTATGATATATCGGAAACACCTGAACTCAAATCAGACCTCGTCACAGAGAGCAGCAGGTCTGAACTCGTGGTAACAACCGAAGAAAGAACGCTGCATTCATATGAGAAAGAACAAGATTCCCCTACCAGTGATGAATTTGAAATGGTTGATAAGCCGAGTGAGATGGATGATTTTGTAGTAATTGAGGAAGTCGCGAAAGAAGCCCAAGAAACAGACCCAGAGGGCAAAAGCGTGCAAATAATGGCCCAAAAACGGTATGTGAAACGACATGACACTGAGGTGGAAGAGTATTTGTCAAAAACATCAAAGAAACAGGAAAGTACCAGCAGCACGTCTGGGTCTCTATCGGATGAAGAATTACTTCAATATGAACTCGAACAGAAGAGACTCCAAGCGCAAGAGTTAGCCGAGATAGAAGCCGGGAAACGCTGGATACAGATGCAATTTGAAGGTGATCCGAGATATGACTACGAAAGAGTGCCACTCGAAGATATCAAAGAAGAAGAAATGACTGATTTTGACGCCAGCAGAATTGGCAGCTTAAGCTCTCAAAAGGAATCGATTGGAAGCTACGGAAGCTTCGGAAGAAACTCTTATGGAAGTTATTCTGAATCAGAAATGGCGTCAAGGATGAGGTTTAGAATTAAAGGAGAGAATGATGATATATCAATTAGTTCTTTGCAAGAATTCGAAAACCTCGAACGAGCCCTTATGGAACAATATCAGCAGCATTCCTCATCTTCTCAAGACTCACTGAACGGTTCCTTACCACGTCGTTACATTCTAAGTAGGAGTCAAGGAGATGATATTTCAATCTCAAGTCTGAAAGAATTTGAAGGACTTGAGTCTGCCTGTCTTGAAGCTTTAAAAGCCGAATTGCTGGCGAAACAAAAAGAAGCCCTTTTACTCGCGGATCCGAAGGTTGTCAGCGGTAGTTTCCTTGAACAAGAAAAGCGATCCTATGATAGCAGCTCTGAGAGTAGTCCACCATTGAAAGGTGGTGGTAGCCCAGGTCAGAAGAGCGGTAGTCCTTCTCAAAAAACTGGGAGCCCATCCCAAAAGAGTGGAAGCCCATCTCAAAAAGTCGGAAGCTACGGTAGCCCATCACAAAAATTATTAGCCGATTCTGCGGCAATACGACGGCTGATTGAACAACAGATGGCATTAGAACAAAAAATGCAAGAAGTTACGCCTAAAATAATAACTGTTAAAAAATATGATGACAGAGGCGCATTCTTTGTTCCTGTACCGGAACCTGAAGCGGAAACGTCTGAAGCAAAACCCAAAGAGGTCGTCGAAGAATGTAAAAAGTCATCATCTTTCATTTGCGCCGCAGCACCCAGTGATGGATCCGCGGAATCCATTCCCGGCGACTGCGAGGAAATGATGAAAATCTTGGACCAGGAAGAGAAGTCTAAGAAGGAGCAAGCTGAAAGCAAAACGGGAGAAGGAGTGATAGAAGTTGTGAGAACGACTACCGTTATCCAGCAGAGATTTGTTGACGGAAAGAAAGTGTCCGAGACCGTTACCAGCTCAGAAGCAGAAGGAGCGGTAGATATTCCTGCAAGACCGTCTCAGTTCGATGAGAGTGGAATGTCGTACGGCTCCGAGATGTCATCGTCCCTAGCATCGCAGCCGTCAGAAATGGATAGTTTGATGACTGTTATCGAGAGGCACACTTCGGAGGGTGAAATAGTGACCTCGAGACATACTATTACCATGACATCGGATAGGCCCGAGGACCTTGACTTTTCGAGGGAAGGGAGCGCAGTGCGTGAGCTATCGCCCTCCTCCGGGAGGTCGGTAGCTCACAGCGTTGTATCCCTTTCTGGTAAACATTTGACAGATCCTGCGAGCGGTTCGTGGAGTGGCCAGGACGAAGAACTCAGCTCTTCTGGGAGTTTTAGTCGGTAAGTTGTAATGGTATTTTTTTGAGTTGGACCAGCAGTAGGTATGTGCCACATGATGGGTAAGGGGTCATCGTTGGCTATTGACGAGCAACACCAAGGAAATCGCCATTGCGATTCTAGCTTTGAAGGAGAGCTTTTTTGTACCCTTTTGAAATTACAAAGACAAATGACAAAGACAAAACGTTTATTTGCACAAATTATTAAATTATTATTTAATTAAACTTTATAAATTATTAAACTTTGTGTCTTAAAATATAAAAAACAATTCAGGGCAC
>DWIY01000917.1:0-11244 GCA_018248615.1 Erynnis brizo brizo
CTTCAAAGAAACAGCTTTGACATTTAGTTTCTCGAGCTTCGTATTCAGCTTTTGTGGCCTATAAGTAGTTATTACATAGTTTTAAACAATACGTAACAGGGAAACTCGTGCCATTCATACTTGAAGTGTCATTCACACCCATTTAAAAGATAATGCATCTATTGTCACCGCTCACGATAATCGTAGCCATTACACATGCCGTGATGTCTATCTGGTCAGAGTATCCGAACGACTGCGCGATTGAAGAGATGTGCTTTGTTTATGGCCCCATTTTATCTATGGTTCGATTTCTAGAGGAATTGTTTATGGATTTACTTACACGTTTGGAATGCCCGTTTTGTTTGTGTTAGACAAAACTATACGAATGTAAATTATAGAAGATATTGTTCAAAACGTAAACAGTTAGTTGACTTATTGTTTAAAAAAATATTTTTTTAAAGCATGGCTGTTAAATGTGTTTCAAAAATGACATACCTAGAATGTTTTAAAAACATTTTTATAACACGAAAAATTGTTATGAAAATAATTATTTCGAGGGTGTCGAATGCAGCGATACCTAAAATCATTTAAACAAATGGAAAGATCCCACAAGGAGTTCTGAAGGGGTTGGTTCCCCACAAAATGGGGAATTCTAGTGTGGGGTTCAATATCCTTTGAAGCTTACCTACACACGCATTACTTTTATAAAAATTTAATACGCATAGGTAGGTAAGCCGGGGATCAATGGATTTCTTGTAAATTTATACGTATAGGTACTACACGCACTTGTGTTAACAACTTTTTGTGCAAGTGTAAAATCGTACCAATCTGGTACGTACCTATCATAGATTCAAAAGCACTAATTATTTGTTTATTTTTTATAGTAATTGAGTAGCAAACGGGATAGCAAGCCACCAGATGTTGAGTGGTCACTGCATGCCATGGACACCCACATCTAGCCTCAAATAGAGACGGAATTCATACTGACATTGATCCTGTGCTACTAAAGATGAATGTGATGTTTGCTTCAAGCTTTCAGCATCGCCAAATATAAAAAGTTCCTACCGATTTTCCAGTTAAAACATGATCAATGTTGTACCTTTAAGACTTGTCTATGGGTAGAAAGTTTTCCTCACACTAAAAATTAAAAGAGAAAATTCCACTCATTCGAATTTTGAATACAACTGATAAAACATGCGCTTGTTTCTACTTACTAGTAATCTCTGGTTGCTATTAACAGTAAAAAATACTGGCCCGTTGGACCGTTAACCGAACGGACCACAGATAACGTCTCGTCTTTGTTCCGTACAAGATGGCGGATTAATTAATTTTGACAGCTCCCGGTGACAGAAGTGGCTTTGATGATAATGCCTTTTAGGATTAGAAAGCGGATTTTCGATTTTATCAATGCTTTTATGGCTTTTAACGATCGCGGAAATTAACGGAATTTTTTTTGTTCGTGAGTACCTACATTAAATTGTTTTTCTTCTGTGGAATTATCTTACGTAATTCGTGAAAGATCACGATTATTACTTAATATCGGGCAGTTTTATTTTTAGTAACTACCTACTGAACCGAGCAAAGTTTGTTTTTTAAATAAAGAAGGCAACTTGTTCCTAACGTACCTAACTCATGTTTGACGCAACTTTAAGGTAAGGTTCTAATAACTTTTATCACTTAAACGAACCAAAACATTCAAAGTTATGACAAAACCGACTTTCTGACGACAATTGACCGATAAAAATGAAACACTTTGTACCCATCTATTAGAATTTCACAACAAAAAGAAATACTGTATTTCCACTAAAGTAGAAACACATTCTTTTAAATACTTGAGAACTTAAAAGGACTTTAAGTACAATTTTGTAGCTAAAATGTTTTACTGAGAAATAAAACGGAGGACGGATCAATTTTCTAAGAAGATTCTAAGAATGATAAATAACAAGGTGTATTGAATAGCCTTCAAACACCCGGAAGAAAAAAGTAATATGAAAGATATCTTTGATGAAAACAATTTTACTCTTGAGGTTTACTCTTACTCTGGAGTCAAGATTAGGTGAAAGGATCTAATACTTTAAGATAACCGGATTATATCCATAGTCCATCACTTAACATTATAGTCTACACATTCGTACATTTGGCAAAGTGAGATCTCTAACGGCTAGAAGATCGTGGCTGGGGAACCGATTACGTCATCTCGGAGCTTTGTATTAATGCGAAAAAATCTTGATAGCGTGATTCAGGATACCCATAGCGCCATCTCTTGATGAAAGGCGGAAATCGCAACATAAATACCCTCTCTAAAGAATGAAAAGAGTGACTCACAACTGAAGAACAGTCTAGATTCTTGATTGCTACCTAGAATAGGAAGTTACTATGACGAATGAGTTATTGCTTTGTTATCAGACGAAACGATTGGAAGACTGGCCAGGTCGACCTTAGTCACCTTGTGTCATTCTTATCTCGCCATTTGTCGTGGAATATATTGCTTGACATGGAATATACATATGCATGTACTCTAATATTACATGTAGGTACCTACAGTTGAACCCCAGATATATACTAGGTACACAAGGCGGTGATATCCCAGTGGCTTAAAATTCGACCTCTTAATGGAGGGGTCCGGATTCAAATCCCAGTGGTCCCATTAATGATTTTGTTAAAAAAGTTATGTGCGCTTTATAAAATTAAATCTCACCTGCTTTTACGGTGAAGGAAATCATCGTGAGGAAACCTACATGCCTGAGAGTTCACATAAATAAAATGTTCTCAAAGACATGTGAAGTCCACCAACCTGCATTAGGTGGACTAACGCCTACATCCCTCTCATTATGAGAAGAGACCCAACCCTATAGTGGATTATAAGTGGGTTACTGACTGAATGCGACACAAATCTTGCTTTTAAACTAATTCTACAAGAAAAAAATATATACTTTCAAACTTTCCCAAACATTACAACAATACATTTTTTAAATTCTTCAAAAGATAGTTGGTGTTATTGTTGGTTAAATTCTTCGCCTCTTCGGTGGTCAAAGTTCGTAACGCCCAACTTAATGTAGGTACGTATTGGAAAATTCATCATCATTCGTCATTTAGTTAGCGATTGAGGAAAACATCTCAAGGAAACTGCAACTTCGTAATATAATTCTCAATTATGCATGTGAGATCCATCACTCCGATATTGGTTTAAGGTTTGTTGGAGAATAACTTGTACGTGTAATATTAACTAGTTAGTTACTAGCTGTGTGAAAGAAAAAAGGCCTGAGCTAAAGAAATATGGTATATTTCGTAGCAGAGTGTTTTTAGTAGATAATATTATACTCGTAACAATATAGTGGTTCCGAAGTGGTTCCTACATCAAATATTTAGTTATAATGTACAAAATCAATTATTTCTCTCTTTCCTTTTAGGTAAGTAGGTACTTTTATAATAAGATTTTCTTATCTGCTTTCTTAGCTGCTAACTATGCGAGTTAACTATGTGCATTTGTCACCTGACAAAATAAATGCACATAGTTAACTAACTAACAGAAAATTCATTGATGCACGCTTCTGGGATTCGATCCCGGACCTCTGGAGAAGAGAAGATGAAGAGATGAAATTTATCGCCACTGGGCTATCCCCGCTATTAGGACCGCTATTAACTATTAATTTAATTGTGAATGTTTGCGGAAATTTACAACTTTGGACGAGTAACACTATACTTTATGTATTTGTGGGATGGATAGCGACCACTTCATTTATTTGTGGAACGGATAGATCACTTTATTTATCTGCAAGACGGATAGTGCGTAATCCCCTGCCATTAATCTACAGTGTCTCGGCAAGTTAGTGAGTTCCCAGTTCCCAGTATGCTGTTATTGCATAGCTGCAGATACGAATTCATTTCCTGATCCAAGTTCGCAACGGCGTAAATTGAACATGCTTGTAATAATATAGCAGTTACTGGGGAGCTTGCATGCTCAAGTTATTGAATACTAGCGGCGGTTCGCGGCTGCACATGCTGGGTGAGTTCGTGTTGCTGTATTTATAGCCTAAGTTCTGGATAATGTAGACCTCTAATGATGGAAGAATTATTAAAATAATTTTAGTAATTCTGAAGTTGTCGTTAAATGGTAATTAATTTCGCTTATTTACCGCCGAATATAAGAGAGTTTTAATCTAGTTATGATGTGCATCCTGATCACCAAATTGTCGTGATTTGGTTGGCGATATATGGTTGTCGAAGTCCATGCTGAGTGGTTGTGTGTGTCCCCGGTAACCAATCACACTCTCCCAATCTTCTAATCAGAAGGGTATGAGTGCTACGGCGGATTAGAAGAGCGGTGGATTATGTCTGAGTGAATTACCGGTTATAGATTCTAGGTCTCATAAAACTTTCAGCTTGAAGGCGGTTTATTAGGGCGGCGATACGTACCTGGCGATCAACAGCGCTTGTAGGTATCACAAATACTTGCATCAATAACTTATCACAACAAATACTTTATGTTTATATATTCTTATCTCGCTATCACCCGCAATGCCAATAAAATCTTAAGTGCCCAATAAACAAAGTACTACTTATCTTCAAGATTAATGATAATAAATTTTCCCCAACATATTAAATGTCTAAATTAAATAAAAGTGCTTTCAGCGGGGTTAGTTAAGCTTTTTCCGAGCGTATCTTACGATTTCAATTTATACCCCGTACGGGAAGCTCGTTCAATTTACGAAGTCCAGTAGAAACTTACTTGGTCCTACATTTCAAGGCATATTTATTAATGTTGAAAGTTTAGTAAGCTTGTTTCGTTATTCTGTTAATTTTGTTCAGTTCATCCAAATAAAATTTATAATGAGATGTTCAAAAAGGTTTTAAATATTCGTTGCTGCTCGTAGGACGTTGTGACGTTTTATGAACTGATGTTTTCAAGATAACTAACTAATAACTAATAGTTAAAACAGCTTCTCTACAGTAATGGGAGTGACTGACTGCTTCTGTCGGAATCTGCTGGACGTGGAAGGATTATATTGGCAGATTGACGTCAATTAAACCTCAAACGACTCGTTGATTGATGGATAGAAAACGTTTCTTACTTTGTTAGACAGCTTATCAGATGAAATAATTCGAAAACCCTTCAGTGTTCTACGGTTATGGCCCCAATATAGTATGTAAGATTTGGTATCGTTGATTAATTGAATGATCATTATACCTGGTCTACTTTTTACTATTTATAAGTATCTAGGTACTCATTATTCTCCTTCTTGAACACACTATACTTTTTACTATAGGTATCAAATATACCTTCCTTCCAGACCTGTACTTAGCGAATAATTCCTACAAGTTAACGTCATTCAAACATCTGTTCGGATCTTTTCCCACCTCGGAGCTATTAACGCCAGTAATTTACCCAGTTTTGCAACATTTCGTTGTTTTATTATGCCCCGTGTCTCTGTCCGACGCGTAAGGAAGTAACATTACGGGTGAGCCTCGGGCGAGATGGTTATAAGAAGGCTATTTTATTGTCTCGAACGTTCCCCTCAGAAGTAATTTCGGATCTCAAGTTGAAGGTTTATTGTGAGATTGTTCCAAAATTATACACTTGCGCTCGTTTGAATCTATTACGCGCAAAGATTTGATTGACGCCTTTTATTAGTTTGGGTGCCTCGAAATTCAATAAAAAAGTTCTCGGGAACTGTATTACGGAATAGGCGGTTCCGTAGGTTATAAGCTCGAGATTACAAAGCAAAAAGCCGGCTTTTCAATCTCGCAATCAGCTGAACAAACGATCGATTTACGTAACACCGCTTTACGAGGTTTCCCACACCGAAATTCTGTCTGCGGCAGACGATGTTTTCGCTTACGTTAAAACTCGCGATATATTGGCCTCTTTCCTTACAAACTCGACGGGATTTGCGTGTGAAAGGAGAAATGTAACGGTGTCAGCAACAGAGTCGTTAAATTCGGGAAGGTTCGGGATCGTGGTGAGGCGACAGTCTTGCCGCTAGGGTTTTACGAGTTTCGTATGACTCCGAAATCGGCTCGAAGGTTATTTCCGGAAACTCATTTGAGAAGTTTCGCATCATCAAAAGTGGAAGTCGTGTGCCGTTAAATCAGGATTGTGATTCCTTCGGCTGTTACATTTAAAGCAACATATTCCGCTCATCTGCCAAGATTTTACGCAGATTTTACTTCGGGCGCCAATGTAACAAACGTCAAATTTGCTTTAACACGCACCTCATTTCGTGCTGAAAGTGGCTTCTTATTGCGAATGCTCGATGTAACTTGTGTTTATTGGCGGAGATCAGAGCGAAATAATGCAGGGTTATTTGGATGTGTCACACTTTCCTTTCTCTCGTAATACCACTGTCAGCGCGAGCAATAAACATCAGGTAAAAATTGGATCCCAAACTTGTCCCTTTGCATTCAGACGGGGATATTGTGTCTCTTTCACTAATTGGCTCGAGAGAACGAAATAGCTACGTATTCCCGATGTAGCCGAAACACGATATAGGTATTTATCTTACGAAAAGGTCGGCCGGAATTCGGAAAATTCAAACGGTATGAATTAGGCGTGTTTTAAAATAATTGCGCACTTTTATTTTGGGCCGGATCTTCAAATAAGACACTTAAAGCGCAATCAAGTTCGCCTCCTCCGCTTCGGAGTTAAATTGAGACATTGAATGTTTGCCATTTTCTTTTCTCTCCAATTCCGCGCCAATAGCAAAAGTAAAAAGGCTCCCGATACCACCAGCATGGAAGGCAATATACGGCCTCGCCGGAGCGAACCGTTTCCTTTAATGTTTTCATGAGTCTCCAGAACTAAAGACCGTGTAACAACGTATCTGTTCGTTGCCTTTTAATAGCCCAAGAGCGAACAAACTGGCAAGTATTAAGTTTTATCAACCATCTGCACGAATGTCACGTCTTTATTACTACTTATTCTTTGTCCTCATGAATGCAGCGGCAAGAGGATGGAAATATGGCGGCGTCCCGCTCTCAACTTGTGGTTCTCGGTCGAAGGTAGGGGATCTTGCGTCCCTTTCCTGCATAGGTGTTCGATTAAATAAAAAATGGCGTACCTGAACCGGTCCCCTGACATGTTTATACATTTTTCTTACCGTTGTGTAGGGATTTTTTTGTTACGAATTTTTCGATTGAGATAGAATCGTGAGCGTTATTAAAAAAGTTTCGCGCGTAATTCTCGTGGTGATTTTTCTGGATGCCCGCGAATTTTTGGCAATTTATCGCTTCGCTTTTCAAGTTGTTAGGTTTTTGTTTAATACATTGATTTATTAGGTGAATTAGAGCATGCGATGGGGGCCGTGTCAGATAATTAATGTGCGCGGATATAATGTTTAAATGTAAATGTTTAAGGTCGTAATGGAAATAGTGCTTTAATGGTTCACTGGCACGATAACGTTTTAATTATGTAGGTGACACGGAATTGTGTTTTATTTTCGTCGTAAGTGCAAATGAGTTCGGACAAGAAGTAGATAACTAACACAAAAGGTTTTGTGCATTGTTATTTATAGAATTGCTTCTTTTATTCAATATTTGGGATATAGTAAACGCTCTTTTCCCATCCCAGACGTAAAAAGAAGGATGATGGAGTATGTGTGATGTTTGTGTGTGTTGTGCATTGATATTGTTCCAAATGCATGGACTGTTTTTGATGAGGTTTTTCTGATCGAAAGCTGATATGATTGACATACGTAGACAATGTTATCTAGGTATATGATAATATTGATAATACAGTTTGTTTTAAAAACAAAACTAACGAATTTAGGGTTCTAGTTAGTTAAAGTTTAACCAGTAGGTATTCACAAAGTTTATAAAAACACAAAACTCACTCACCGTGTTTGAAGCGCCCCAGTTTATATCGTTACATACAAAGTTACTCCACCAGGCATCCATCACGGGATCGCGTAAAAAACCAAAAACGAGCAAAAACTAAAACTCTATTCTGTACAGAATCCGAGTGAATCCTATCATTCGATGTCTAGTGCAGTCTACAATAATTAAATATAGATATATTATAGAATAAGTATCAATTATTATATTAGTGTCCTTTATTCAATAGTTTTATTACACGTTTCTGCATTGGAGCAACGTGTTCTATTGTACCTACTTCAAGCCTTCAATTGTTTAAGAGAAAACGGCGTTCAGAAGAAGGGTGTAACGATCAAACCTTTAATAGGAGCTTCTTAAGAAACACATATCTCCGAAGGTTCAAATGAAAAAGTATTTTTAATAAGTTAACTTCATTATTCTGCTTAACAGAAGCAATAGGTATATGAGTGATAAAAAATAACCAGTATAAAATGACCTCCCGCGTGACAATAACATGTGATACAGGAGGTCAGACAGTTCGACTGGCGTCACGGTATCGCATAAACAAAATCCAGGTACGATCACTACGATCCAAACGAAAGCCCGACACAGCACAATGGAATCGAGCCCGGGATCGAATCGTTTGACATGCAGCGCAATTTGGAAAATAAAAACTTTCGAAGTGTACCGTACAGCTGACTCCGCGTCGCCTTAGTAGATACGCCAGGCGGTGGAAGTTTTGTGGGACGGATAGAAAATAATTCTCAGTTAAAAAGGAGTCAAGTTTAAAATGAAATTTTTGGTGTAAGGAATCTGTGTGATTTCAATCGGAAAATCCAAAATTTCAGACTTGAAAGAAAGAATTAACATTTTGTGTGACGGATAGAAAAAACTTTAGTTTTGCGAGCCGGATAGAGATTATAAAAGATTTGTGGAAAGGATAAAAAAACAAAAAGATATTTAGAATTGTTTTAAATTTGTAGTTCTCATATCTAATATCTCAATATTTAATGTACGTTTTTTCTTTATTATTTAAAGAGGTTTCGTCGCAGGTTGTATCATAATTATGCTAAATATTGAACTTATGTGCTCTTTTCTAAATGAATTTCTGTGTCACTTTGTGTGCAACCCAGTAAGTTTAAGCATCTATATAAATTGAACAAATTGTAGGAAAAATGTACAAATAAAACCTTAGTCGAATGTTTGTCCGTCCTAAAAACGATAACGTGTGGACACTATGATGGCATCCCGCTTTGGTTGCGCAAAGGTCGATTGTTTGCCAGTGTTTTCTACAGGTAGCGAAGAGTATAGGCAAAAGAGTAGAAAATCTTTAGGCTTTACGTAAAAAAACTATAGGCTTTTCTGGCTAGGTGGAACAGAAAAATATTGCGTAGTATGAGAATGTAGTAACATTTTTATATGTTGATGATGATTTTACGTAACTTATTAAAAGAGTTGATAAGATGTTTTCATTTTGGATTTTTTTTATTTCTCTATCGATTTATTTCAAGTAACCTATTAGATGCCAACTTATTGGAACCCAAAGCTATATTTTCCTATACGCGAAATATAGCCCTAACTTTTGGTCAAATGTTAGGAATAAAGCTTAAAAAATAAAGTACCTACGTGCAAAAACAGACCTTTTTTTACCTAGAAACAATTTGTTTTGTCGAATCCACACTAATCCGCCCTGTGAATCCACCCTCCGCCAGGTTATGACGTCAGCCTACCTGATGAAGGCCGCCGTCATCCCAGATAAGAGTGTTTGTTCCAGACAATTATTGTTCTGTTATCAATTATCAGTGCCCTGTCGAAACTTTGGGGTCGGAATAAATCATTGCGTCTGAAGGTTTGTAGTTAGTTTTAAGGGGTAAATAGTACAGTGGATATGTATCATAGGTAGTGAGGTTTTCGCTGGAGCGATTGTCAACCTAAATTTTTGATACTGATGGTCTGAAGCTCATGTTAATTTTATGTGTAACGTAGTTATTACGTGTGACGTAATGTTTTGGAAATAAATTAATAAATTGAATGTGTGTCATCGTTACTTGAGGAAATTGTTTTTAGGCTACTTCTTAAACGCTTGTGGTTACGAATAATACATATATGAATCATTACTTTATGTTTTATGTACTCGTAGATACCTAAGAAATTGTTAATTTTTATTGTGGCAAACCTTAGAGAAGTGTGGTTATAATGAGAGCGGTCTAAATAATTTAAACAATACTTAATATCTTCCGCTCTTTAATAATTAATTTAAGCAATAATATCTACCGCTCATTAATATCATATTCGATGATCATATTCAAACTAGTATTTAAAATATAAGAATCAAAATTCTTAAAATAGAAATAGTTTCACACTTAGTACCAAATCTGTAATTTATTTAGATGAAGAAAGTTTTAAGAGAAGTTTGTGATTAAAATTCTCAGTCTGGGATATTTGCATTTCAATGAGGACAAGTCTCTCATAATCGTATAGTTATTGGTTTGTATTGATAGAAAGATCGCTAGTTTACAACTTTTCTTCAACATGTAGGTAGGAAGTATTTAGTGAAGTTTTTTTCATTAAGTTAAGTTTTCAAAGCGCTTTACTATACAGAGGCTCAGAATTCTTCCGAATTTTGGGTACCAAGTGGTGCAGAGTTGGTTTAATATCTCATTAATTTTTGAAAGTTATATTTAATTTTAAAACAAATTATGACCTACTTATATTCCGTATTCTCGTAGGATACAAGTATTAGCTAATAAAATTGTGTTACTCATAAAAAAGAACCACACACGTTTCTATGTCAACGCAAGTCAAATATGTGCCTATATCACATTATTCATACAAACATATGAAACGTATCAATCAAAGCAGCAACACGTGCTATAGCTATGTTTGAATCATGAGTATACCAGTATAGCTAAACCAGTATAGTATAATCTTAACCGAATGAAATAGACTTTATTGTTTATGAGGTAAAGTTCAAAGTTCTTTGAGTAGTGAATGAATTTTTTATGTCGTACTGGCTATCCTTATTACTTACAGTAATTGTTTTAATTGACGTAATGTAACGTTTAATGTTATTAACTCATGGATGTAATGTAAGGATTGTAAGGTAAAAAATGTTAATAGCTCATTAATGGATATATTTTTATTACAACTGAAGTAAATTTGTGGTTTGCTTCGATAAAGATAGCTTAGTTTAATATAATTGTAATTTAATTGAAACGTCGTTTTAACAATAAATTACTTTGTAAATTTTGTTATGTTTAGGCTTTAACGGCCGCACTCAGAGACGTCATTTAACTTTAATGTTCATTAACAAAAAAATAATTGACATAAGTGTCATCTATAATGAGGTACTTAAGGGACCATTAACGTTAATGAATGTCTCTGAGTACGGCCGTAAAAAATTATCATTGTGTTTATGACAATACCTATTAATATATTCCTTACTACCCAAGGACG
>DWIY01000918.1:0-11243 GCA_018248615.1 Erynnis brizo brizo
TTTCGATCGGTTGCGATCTACTCGAGCAGCTGGGCTATGCGCCCTGAATACATACATCATACATTTATTATTTATTCTATCCTACATTTATTCTAGCACATCTAAGTTGAGCCTGTGCCATATTGATCGCGACGCGAGGATTACATGCGCGTGAAGGCACATCGATGATTTATTTATGTAAATGAGATTGTGTAAGTGGGCAGTGTGGCCCATGGAGAGTTACAGAGTGTAATGGAGTTAGAGAGTTTTCCGAAATGTTCTCAGAGGCATATGAAGTCTAAACTTAGGCCTACATCCTTTGAGAGGAAACCCGTCCTGCAGTGGGACATTGATAGATTAAAGACAAAAACAAACAAAGACAAAGGAAAACGTACCCCGTGTCCTAATTTCCATGTCGCACGCAAAAGTTGCTCGGACGACAACGTTATTCCATACAATTTGTTGCATGTAGTTAAAATTCAGAAGACATTACCAAAAATATTTTAGCACAAAATTCTCAGAAGCGTTAAAGCTTTGATCCAAACAAATATAATTATAATAATATGCTTAACTATAAAAATGTACTAAAGCTAAAACTACTAAATCTGGTCCTAGCAAACGCACCTCTGATCAAACACGACAAATGTCTCGCTACTAATTATTTCAAAACGGGTTATCACAGATTTACCGAGCAAAAAAAACAAAAAAAAAACGCAGTCAATCTTCAAGAAGCAATCCAAAACCAATCCCGCCGGCGGAAACAACAAAAATGGGGTATATTGAAAAAAAACCATTGTAAACTACCCCCAAGTAATCCATCACACACGATCACACCCCAATCAGGAAGGGTGTGGTCTGGCCCAAACAATGGATCCCGACTAATATCAATGTTAGTGGAAAACAATAAGACTACCTTTAGTTCAAATCTACGTCCAGTAGACTGGCGCTATTGTCAGACTACCCTCCGTAAGGATTTGCATCAGTACAGGTATATCAATATAGTGTACAGGTATAAAAATCTAGGGTGTGATTATTTTCTTCAAAATCGCCCCAGACTCGTTTCAACAATTTTCGCTATTCCTCATAGTTCCGGGTTTCCCCATCCACGCACACATGAAAAATTAAAATAAAGTTATTATGTAGTTAATTTTAATCCCGATTATGGCGGTAGTTCGACAACTCTGTACAGTCTACAACCGATGTTTGCAATAAACAACACTGTCTGCGGCACGCGGCGGACGCAATTGATGTCCTGTACCATTGTCAACTACCCCTATTTGCATAGGCTGTAATTTAAGGGGGATGCAGGGCTGCATTAGCCGAGGAAGTAGGGTAGATTAAACTTTTTAATACTAAAGTTTGGCTTGTAAGCGGTGGTGAAAATTTTTTACCTCACTTTTACGAAGGCTTTTGGTTCTGTTGGGTGGCTTAATTGAGTTTAATCGGCTCTGATGACGATTTGAGATTTTGAGAATAGTGTTAATTCGGGCTAAGTGATGAAATAAAAGGCGTCCGGGAGTTGCTATAGATGGAGATAGAAACAATGGTTACGGTAGCATTTTTGAATTTGAAAGAACAGAATGAAGGTCTTCTTTAAATAGCTAAAGCTGGGGCTTATCGGATAGAGGTTATCGACTGCTAGTCTCTGGTTAGTCACTAATCAATATCTCCAACAATCTTCTTTAGAGTAGCGTAAATAAATTGTGTAAAACACTCAAAAATGGGAAACAAAAAATAATATAAGATACAATTTTAAAAGGCTATAAATAGAAAAAGTGAAGTTCTTTTAGATATCACAAAGACGCAAAAATTAAAAATCTGTACAGCCAAAATGATTTCCAGCTTGTATCTCTATTCATCCACATTAGAATAGTATAATTGTGGAAAATAAGTGAACTGCATAAACAACTAAAAATGGACAAGATTAAACGTTTTCAGATAAAACAACATAAAAATTACAAGCACTATTTCAAAAGGTCCAAAATAATGAGTTCCATCACTGCCAGCGTAATTGTCAATTCGAGGAGTCCTATCCCAAGCTGCAGTCCATTCCGAATGCACGTTGCATGCAAATCATGCACTTAGCAATAAATTTCGTATGCACACACAACGCAGAGATGTTTGGATCGGTTGTCATTTGACTGGTGAGAAAGTAAGTGGAAAATTGGGTGATATGCTTTGGGATGATGAGAATGAAGATTTTGCTTGTAATAATAAGATAATTGCACTTTTGAATGTTAAGAATTCCTTTGTGGTACAGAAAAAGATGAAAATAAAAGTATTGGTGAAAAATTAAAGAAATACAAATAAGATGATAATTTGTATGTCATAACAAAACACATAAAAATAAAGAATAGAACTGAGTATTAATATTTCTAGACTATCACAAAAATGCAAAAATAGTACAATGATGTTGGTCGGGATTGGCGCAGATTGGCGTAAATGAGAATGCTATAAAGAGGGAAGACGCTAATATTATTTGGGACGGTTGTAATTTGACTGGTGAGACAGTAAGTGGAAAATTGGGTGATATGCTTTGAGATGATAAGGATGAAAATTATGCATGTAATGCAAATAAGATACTGATCCGTTGTAGTATAAAAAGAGATGAAAATAACACAAATCTGAAAACAAAAATCTGTTTTGATAAATAATTCTTCTACTCGACAAAAGAGGACGCTAGTGTTTATTGTTGTTTATTCTGTGTTGAAGTGTTGAATAATTCTATAACTAATTAGTTAAGACAAAAACTGACTTTATACTACATGTAAAGTAGATCCAACACTTCTTATGAATCATGAGTCGAATGCGTCATGTTATCAGCAACGTAACCGACCCTTGTTTTGACATCTACAGTTTCGTAAAAATCAATAAAATTGCTATCTACAAATGACCTATTTAACATCCCTTTGTCATCTTGCACTCCAGGCGTCATTTGCTCAATTTTAACGACACCCCATTAAATATCTGACAACCCTTAAAATTTACCCTAAACGCTCTGAATGTCGTTTACGAAATCATTATGGGCCATAAAATCAAAACCGATTACCTATGACATGTATCGTCCTTGTGAGGAGTATTGTATATGGTGCTCTCATTACATTTTGTCATCTAAACAATTTATAATGTGTCACTTGTCTCAATCAAACAACGTAGCTATAGTTGAGTTGAATTGAATAAGAATTCTTGCTTACAATTATGATAAACTGTCTACTAATAGTAATGCAAAATTAAGAATCGTTTCAAAATCATAAAGGTGGTTTTCCAAAAAAGTAATTTTATGTTCCGCTTTTTACTTTCGCGATAGGAGTACCTAAAACACTTTTATCTTTATGCATCAGAATAAAAGATACCCTGTATGTTTTTCATGGCTTAAAACTGCAACCATTGCAAATTCCAAAACATATTATGTTTAGCATATTTCTCGTGATCCCATAAAAAGTTTACGTTTTTCCAATTTTACTATATCTAAAGATAGAAAAAGGTACATAGATAGATTGATGCTAACACCAGCCCCATCTTGGGCGCCAACTTAACTCTACTATAAAATAATACATATTATTCTTTGCTAAGCAAATTATAATCTACCAAAATGTAGTGATTATAATGGTGTAAAGTCAAAGGGTGATTTCCAGAGATAACCCAACCCTTGTCAACCGTTCGGGTGTTAAAAGATCGTGAAAACAACACCGCTTAAAATAGCTCATTGAAAACACATAGTTTTGAACTTACTGATGACTAGCTTATAATTGATTTATGATCATCGTCGTTCCCATTGCTCTAAATCATTGCGTTGGACCTATCACTTAACATCATGCCCTTTTGTTACACGATTATTATTTAAAAAAGACACTAAAAGCTATGTTATGTAAATGTTTAGCTAGTGTAACTGAGAACAAAATAGATAACCGACCCTTGTCAATGGAGCGCTTCGCATTAAGTATCGCTGACGTGTTGCTCGTTAGTCAATATGGCTCGAGAATTACATTTGACAGTGTTTCGGATGATGGAAACAAATTACCGTTCGTTAAATGTTTTACTCGGAAAGATCGAAAGGCGACCACGTTTTGGCTAAAGGAGCCGCCCTCCGACCAGGCAGACTGATGACCTGAAAGAGACAGCGGGAAACTGTTGTATTGAAAGGGTCTAGGGTCGGGCGGAGCGGGGTTGATTTGGGGAGGCTTATGTCCAGCAGTGGACTACAAAAGGCTGAAAAGCAAGAAGAAATGTTTTACAAAATATCTCATCTTCCACCTTTGTCAAAGGCCTCTCCCAAAAACGCAACACTGAGCCCGACCTTTTCTCTCCTCATCCAGTTCACATCTCATACAGTCACCACACTACTTGAAGACTTACCTACGGTTTTACCTAAAGCCCCATGTTGGGCGCCAACTTAGTCTTTTAATCAAATTTCATTACTATCTAATTCTGTGCTTCGCGTATTTATGTTACAGCTTTATCCTAACCCCTTTAGAAATAGCACTAACCTAAGTATATTTAGAAAGTTGTTCATTTCGCCCCAGTCACAATCAGGTGGCCAGTCCGTTATACAATTGTGGGGAAAATTCTGTTAAACCCGGTCGATTGGACAAACGCGTAATAAATCTGAGACCGTGCAGTGCTCCGATTACGTCATCTCATTGTTGCATATTATATGCCAGCAATGTAGAAAATTTCGATAGCATGATTCAGGATACCCGTGACGCCATCTATTGACTGGTCGTCAAATTCGTCATATTACTTTAATCTAACGTTCTACCATCAGTCACACATTGGGCGCCACCTTAGCTTTACATTGAAATCTAATTTTATTACCATAATATTCTGAGATTACGGGATTTGTTTTATGATAGCTTCATGCTAACTCGTTTAGAAATAGCACTAACCCAACAAAGTTAGAAAGTTGTTCATTCCACTCCAGTCACAATCAGGTAGCCAGTCCGTTATACAATTGCGGGGAAAATTCAGTTAAACCCGGTCGATTGGACAGGCGCGCTCGTAAATCTGAGTTCCACTTGCCTCGCTGGACCGACTGCCGACTTGTTTGTACGAATCTAGCTTTTGACCGTGCTTTTGAGACTCGAAAAAGAACTATTTTTATAGGAAAAAAGGTTGGATGTTTGTTATTTTTTCTCGCTAGTCGTAGTAACACCAAATTTAGTACTCGGAAAGATTATAATCAATTCAGATAAAGATTACTATTTACTGATACTGATTGGTTATCATCCCCTATTGACACGAGCAGTACTACCAATGTCACATTCATTGGTTATCATTATAGTATCAAGAGTACAGTTCTTTTTTATCTTTAGTGATTAAACTTTAACAAAGATATAATGATGTACTTCTCACAAAATCATTTTCTGATTTTAGACAAAAGTTGCGGGCTGCCCTTGCCGTTATTACTACAGAATTCAGCTACTCCACCAATGTTAACTAATGTTAAAATATCAGATTCTAGAAAATGCTTAAAGTTTTTGGTCCCCTCCCCTACCTTGGGCTAAAATAATAACAAACTTAAAACCCAATTTATTGCCAATAAACTGACCCGAGACGGTATTGCATCAAGCTCACTGCCAAACTAGCAAATTGAAAAGAAATTAACAGCACCGCCATTTAGTAAAGGGGCAAGAAATTTAAAAAAAAATGATTTAGACCTCACCAATAACACGCCGAAACGACCTCGGCGGGTCATTTCTGTCTTATTAATGACCTCTTATGACCTTTTTCTGTCACCCTTAAGCACCTTACATTATTAATGGGGGGAGTAATGAGTGGGGGTCGCGGTCGTAAATATTTCTCGCGATGATATTCTTTTGTATCGAAAATTTTCTATATTTACTTCGATTTTTTCCCCCATTATAAGCTTCGATGAAGTAATGACAAAAGCTGCGGGAAGTATCGTACGAATATTATGGATGCGAAAATGTTTGAAGATTTTGACAAAATGTAGTACGCAGAAAGTTTAGCGTATCACTTAAATTCAAATAATTATGTAGTTTTTATTCCTCGGTACCGTATTCTGAAACCAACGTCATTGCATAAATTTTGTTGCATATCAGTGTCATGTTCAATTAGGACAACCCAATGCCCTGTGTTTAAATTTTGTTGTGTCGGTTGCTCGGTCAGCCAATTAAGCTAAGGCTTTACTCTAATCAGTATCTGACTCATCATAATATTCTAATTAATCATTAATTTGCCGCTTTTATTCCGTAATTAAATCTTAATAATTAACTTTTCAATTTTCCTTACCCACGTCTCAATTTCAATCTTAATGTTTTATTCTCATCACTATCTCTTAATCTTTATTGCGTCTTTCATCTCGCTAATTCACGTTAATACGAAGCATTTTCTTAATCCTGATTTGACCTATTTCTATAAATAACATTTTGTTGACTGCCGTACCCCGTGTGCTAATTGCCACGTCGCACACAAAAGTTGCTCGTACGACAACGTCATTGGTTACATTATTTTGCATGTCACTGTGTATTTCAATTACGACAGGTCCATACAGAGCCCTGTGGTTAAATTTTGTCATGTTGGCGGTCGATTATATGACCCAATTAGGACAATTCCTAATGATTCAAGCAAAACATTCCATGAATAAATATGAGTAAGTCATAACGTTACCGAAGTCAGTTAACGAATCTAGTTTTATGTGTTAGTTAACGACAAAATGGAAACAGAAGTGCTTAGTTATATCTGAGATGACTACGGAAGTTAGTATTCATCGGGGAGAGTAAGTTTTAAATGCTAGAATACATTTAGGGTGTGCTCTAGTTTAAATGCAAGAATAGAATTAGATAGTTGTTTCAATGCTTTAATACATTTAGGTGCTGCTCATGAAATCTATTCAGCCGTTTTTGCGTGATAGAGTAACAAATACCTATCCATCCATCCATACGTCATGTCGTCAATTCACCCATTCTCACCAACTTTCGCATTCATAAAAGCTGTAGGATTAAGTATGTCTGTTTGTAACATGTTTGTAATATACGATTTACTCATTTAAGTAATTTAATTATGCATTAGAGCTATCTCAACACATTAATTACGAATGTAAGTACTAACAAGTCTGAACTAAATTAAGTTAAAATCACTACAATAATAACATATCCCATACGAAGTCCGTTTCAAACGAATAACGAACAAAGACCGAGCGACCGTTTATTACTCAATCCAATTCCCGCAAAATTGGTCACAGCGCCATCTAGCGACAAACTTAATAAACTAACACCGCCATCTACCGGAGCGTGGCGCACTCAAAACGTCAGTTGTGCCAGATTAGTGCGCCCAGATGCCGGCGGGTCCGAGATCTCCAATCGTGCGGAACATGAAAAATTCATCCGCGCGTCATTACGTCCCGGACTTTAATGTAATAAATCGTTTTCCCCGTCTTGTGTGTGACGGCGTGGAGAATAGTGGTTAACGACATGTTTGTGGTGGACGCTCGGGACGCTGGAGCGAGACGAAAGACGAGAGAGGTGTACTGGCGAGTTGACGTTTGTGCGTCGATAGCTCTCGTGCTTTCGATCGCGTGGTGAACTTGTGTGTGTACAAATATTTGTGAAGGCAATCTGTTGATGGGTCGTGAGTTTTATGATTAGAGATTTTTGCATAACCAATATTAGACAACGCTGATTTGTGTCACGTATTAAAAAAATTTTTGGGAAATTTTGTATAGTCGACAATGAATAACTATTAATATTTGTAACAGTGCCGTGGGCATAAACACTATAGTCAAAGTATTTGTACAGTAAACGTCAGTCAGTATGTCATTATGTCAGACTACCCGTACTAATAGCACACGTTAACTATACTAATACTTTGCCGATAATGTCCATGCTCGGGATCAGGTGGCCGGCCATAAAAATTGTCGAAAATACTTAACAATTTTTTTTATTATAGAAGTAGACTTGTACTTCTATAACAAAAAAAGTTAAGCATTTTCCAAAATAACATCAAAGAAATTCGTACCATATCGTAACTCGTAATATCACCTCATAAATTGCGCTCCCATAAATAACGGAAAGATTAGGACAACAGTAATTGTAATTAATAATTGACCTGAGCATAATCCCGCGTACATATTAAAGCGCTCCCTTCCCTTGAGAGCTGGGCGGATGGGGCCGACCGCTCCCCACCGAATTTTGTTAAAATGATTTTTTAATCATCACAGCCATGTTGCGAAAATTCCGAGTTCTGTTTTGGTAACATTTATGATGAACGGTGGTAGCTCAGTGGCTGAATCCAGCCTCGTACTCAAGGAATCCGTTCGAATCCCAGTAGCAAGCAGCAACCATTTTCGTAGGAGTTATTTGCGCTTTATAAAACTAAATATCATCCGCTGTTACGGTGAAGGAAAACGTCGTGAGGAAACCGTTTTTCCTCACGATGTTTTCCTTTCCATTGGAGCAGCTTAGTGGATTATACTCCAGGCCTTCTCCTGTTCATAGAGACCCATGCCCAATCGTGGGATATGAAAAGGGTTGCAGCAAATTTCAACTTTAATCGACTAGGCTGATGTTAAGTGCGCAACACAACCTAGTAAGCTCAACTTTTAATAGGATAAAATTCCGAGGGAGTACGTGAATGAAATTTAATTATTAAAAAGTTCCGCTCTTTTCTTTCTCATACATGCAAATTGTGGAAAGTCCTTTTTGCTAACATCTAAAATTTATCTCTTAGGTTAATGGCGTATAAAGTACTTTCCTTTTGAAACAACACCAATAAACGGTCGGATGTATGCCTATTTACTTGCATTATTAAAATGAGATCTTTTTAAACATTCAAACAAAAACCTTCATTAACTATATCCACATGTTATTACATTAACATCCATACATAACGTAGCATTTTACGAGTACGAATAGAAAAGGTTCTATAAGAGGATTTTCTTTAAAATGTTTAAATAGCCCCAACTTGGGCGCCACTATTACCAACCTAACATATTTTCTCTCTATCTTCCAGGTACAGCGTGACGCCACATCGAAGATCGAGCAGGAGCAATGACCCAGTCCTCCAGTCCCCCTGGACACAAGTTCATAACAAGTTTAGCAGTACATCATAATTTAAGAGTTAATAACGAACGTAACTCGGGACTAGAGTAACGGTGTGACATTTATGATGTATAGTTTTATGGCTGTAAATGAATCTGTAATATATCTCACGTCGCATACATGCAAAGCTATCACCAGAGGCCGAAGCATGAACACTATCGTCAAAGTATTCGAGTAGTCAACCTGTGCCATCAATATAGGAAGGTAGTTTGATACACGAAATACTAATGACTGACGTTTACCGTTCGAATACTTTGAGGATAGTATTCATGCTCTCGGCACAGTTGTAGAACGGATGTAGTTTGAGCAACGAAATTGTTTTAGTTTTTGATATTACCGATTATTTGACTTTTGATCAGGTTTGTGAGATGTGGTCGACTGGTCTCAAATCATGTGTTTTAGTCCTCAGTAGCAAGGCACCCATTTTATATCCTAAATGAAAAGTGTTGTCCTCTTTTCATTAAATTATTTCAATAAAAAATAATGTAGTTACGTAATAGTTATCTCATTTAAGGTGGTAGTTTTATGCATGTTGCTGTGAATCTAAAAGAAAGAAATCAACGTTAAATAAATAAGAAAAGGAAATAAAAACACAAATATTAGTTCATTCAAAGTGTGATAAAAAATATAAGGACGCTAAATCCTCTTTACTATGGTTTTACAATATTCTTCTACCATGTCGTCAACGTCAAATATTTGCAATGTCAGTGTCATAATAATGTTATATTCTAATTGTATCTCTACTCATTGAGTTATTATGTTTGTAATAATTTGTATCTAGGATACTTTTATGATCTCTCTTAGAATTTATTACAGCACCTAAAGAATTAAAAGGAATAGAGAAGTAAGAAGAGAGAAGAAAGAAGAACAAACAAATATACATTGACGTGCCCTTGTCATTCTTCTTGCCCCGTGTGTTTATACAACTGGACGGAGAACTGATAAGGGCATGTATTGTATATACACTTCGACGTGGAAGAAGAAAGAATAGAGAAGAAAGAAGATGTTATACAAGAAGAAGAAAAGAAAACGATTATATTCTTTCCACCGTAAAGAAAGATAAACAAATAACAGCCATATTTAAAGGATTAATAAAAAGAAAAAACAATTACATTATGTACTGAAGGCATAGTTTTATCCTGAGGTTTTATCATACCAGACGCATAGTTACAAATGATTGAAAGTTAGAAGGTATATGACTGAAGGTGACACTAGAATATCTTGGTTAAGCGCGCGGTGGTCCCCACTAGCAGCGTTTTATACGCATGCTAATAGGGACCATCCATCGCCCTTCCTTGAAAGCAACGTGTGTAGAAAACATCGATAGCGTGATTCAGGATGCCCATGGCGCCATCTCTTGACTACCGACGGAAGATGACACTTGATCTATATCTTGAGCCGCGTACACGTAGGCTAATAGAAACCATCCATCGCTGTTCCTTGTAAGCAACGATAAGGAATTGATCTTGGCTGTCGATAGATAAGTCTTGTACAGTTTAAATAAATCATACATCTCAAACGATCAAAAAACTAGTTTGGCAAAGGCAGACTGAGAAAGGCGAGGTTATCATGCCCTTAGTATGACTCCTAAAAGATTGGTATATATGCCAGCGATGTAGAAAATATCGATAGCGTGATTCAGGATAACAGTGTCGCCATCTCTTGCCGCGTGGAGGATGATGCCGCACTACATCATCCCCTGCATCATTACTTTCTACCTCTGATTATAAGTATACTCGTAAATCGTTAATAAGTAAATGTATAAACATATTTTCGCCGTCTGAATAGAAAAAAAAACTTTCGGGAAAGACAAATTTTTGCTTTCACATATAAAAATTGAGGTCATTGAACACTGGTAGGTATACCATTCCTTAATCAAATTTTACTTGAAATAAATAAAGTAAGTTTTATATAAATATTAAATTATATAAGTATTATAACAAACCAAACCTTCACGCGTAAGCTCTGTATCTAAAACTAATTAAAGCACTATCTAATCTGGAACACTTCGAGCTTCGATTAGGTTATCGCTAATGAGTATTGCAATCGTTAATTGCGTATCACGCAGGAATTGAGTATGAGTTAAAAACACATAAAACACTTGAGGTTCAAAAAGTGTTTGATTCTTGTGTGTTTTTTGCTGTAAGGTTCGTAATAAGTATGAAATACTAAATAAGAATTTGAGTCTTATAATCCATCAATTTT
>DWIY01000919.1:0-11242 GCA_018248615.1 Erynnis brizo brizo
TTTATATAGAACTCAAACACAAACTGCTTCCATTTTTTTTTCAAATGGAGGAGGTCAAATGGAGTAATCTATGAACCGCAGTAACCATTCTAACATCAGGTTTATTGCTTATTTGCTTCTTATATTTTACAAAGAAATCGAGATGAATAATAAATACAGCGTTTTATACATTTGAATTTTGAATATACCAGCTCAAACAAGTTATAGAACCTCTTTATTTAAAAAAGTAAGATCTATAAATTCATTGATTGCATTTTGTGTTGCAATCGGACATGAAAAATAGTGGTTCAGGAAAAAATATCTGTCGCTATGAGAGAATAGCAAATGTTATTCGTCTGTTGCAGCAGACACATGAATCACGATGCAATAAATAAATTCTAGTGTCCTGGGGGTGAATTCGTGAAACCTAAAACGGATATGAGCAGGCGATTTTGAAACTAAACTGTAAGAACTGTAAACACCATCTCGGTCGAATATTGCCTGCCATATTTCAACAGCCGATCTCAAAACAGTTTTCAAAGAGCATTGAGACATAGACGGAGATCTCTGATAAAAATTCAAGGAAATTTCAAATAGTCTGCACTCAAGTACATCACTCAGTTTGTAAAAAAATGCACAGACGGCGGTATAGACTGTGTCGCATAATTTTTAGATTCATTTTCATAATGTGCAGCCGAACGGCTGAGGTCAACATCGTAAATATACATACATAGCAAATGTAGTCCAGTTACTACAATTATTATTCATCCTCATTGTATGCACCTCCGATTGCAGAAATCGAAGCCTACGGAGACACTGCCCACGTTACAAACGAATTGAAGAGTCATCGTATATTTGAACTATTTGAAATGACAATTTATTGAACAAGTAAGTAGGCCATCTGTTAATATCATTGGCCATTCATAAATTAAATACCTGAGACGTTTGTAATTTGTAATTATAATTAAAGATTTGTTAAATTGTAGATAGGTACTTACCTACGGAGGCTCTGACGTTGCGAGGAAGTGACACTTACACATAAATTAATCGTACTAATTTAAGCTCTTTCTGCATTACTTCGTTTGAAGAATTTTAATTTTATGCCACAGTTAAGAACCGCTTGAGTCTAGATATAGACATTAGAGATTAATCTCCGCATGATGTTGGAATAAGAGCAGACTACAAAACCTACACATTCCGTGGTACTTTTTGATTTGATGTTGCTCATTTTAATCTATTAAAATAGGCGTAGACAATGAAAAAGGAAAACAACACCGCTTACTGTGACCACATTTTTTTAAACGATGTACTTACCAAACATTCTTAACAACGAATCAATGGAGGTATAACTCTTGAGTAGTAGATGGGAATGAATACACATAGACGTAGTTTTACTTTTTGTGTGGTGTAGGTACCGAAGAAACGAATCATTCCTATTTGTCCCACTTATTTATTCCTTTGTGGAAAGGAACTTGACTGACTTGACTGAACTTTGCAAGAAAAGGAATGAAAAAATCTCAATAATGATTTAAAAAAATCAAAATTCAATTCACACCTTGTTTTTGTTTTCAAACTACTTTCCCGAATTTTAAATTAATTGATAACATTTAACTTTGAAAATAAAACTCATCAAATTTTAAATGTTTTCTTTCTTTCATTTTTTCTTTCCATCTATAAATTGGATTGAGTCATATTTTGGCATTATTTTTCCATAGGGGCGAATCAGTGGAACAAATGGGAACAATACAACGAAAGACGTGACTGTTTCAAGACTACGCTTTTTACTTCCGTTCGAGTCAATACGAACGTGATGATCATGCGTTACTGTCCAGTCTCAGCAAAAAGCATATATCTAAATGGATATACCAGTCTTTAATTGATTTAGTTTTTCATCTTACTGTAGATTATAGATATAAGGCATATTTATTAGGGCTTAGTTGAAAAATAGACTTTATAATATAATATAAGAATATCGAACTAAAAGGTCTAATAACAGACCATTTTAACGTTAAAAGTCAGACAGACAGTTTTAAGGTTAAAAGTTTGCGAATCTCTGTATCTGATATAATGGATAGAAACTTTTAATCATACAGCATAGGTATTGCGTGGAACCATTACCGATTGGATTGAGTAACGTTTTAATTCATTTATTGGCCTCAGCGGATACAGAAGATAAGAGAGAAGATTATAACATGGTACAGCGTCCGCTCCGAGCAAATAAGATCAAATGATAAAAGAACGGTTCTTACACATTATTCATATTAGAAAAATTAAACCGTCATCGTTGATACATGATTTTTTGATCAAATGAAAGATTTATCAGTGTAGCATAGATTATTTTATAGTCGTGCCGTTTATTCACGTTAATGGAACTGGATTATAAACTTTATTTAAAATATGTATTAAACAGTTTTTACTTATTTAATAAGTACAAACCAGACCAGTCAATTGAAAGTCATTTTTCAAACTTGTGCTCTGCTGGGAATTATTAAGCGCTCTTTTGTTAACCACTGCGCTAAGCACGTCGTCAAGCACAGTGCCAATTTGTGATCTTATAAAAATGGTACTAAAAAATTATACAAAAGCAACAGTGTAACAGATTCCTCAACCATATGGCGTATAAATAAAAGCTAAATTAATAATGCATTGTACCGAATTCCGACTAATTCAAGCAATTTGTGGGCGCAAAAAATTTTCAAACTGCCAAACATACCGCAGCAACTTCTCCTAATTGATAGTTGAATCCGAGATTACTCGCGTAGCAAGTCTACGAACCAGACGTTGTACGGCTGGCTATACAATGTTTTACATCTGCTGGAGATTAAATCAGAGGAATCATAGGTAGTATGTACTTGAGATCTAACTAAACCAAAAATTTCTTAATTTTATTTTATCTGATATATCCGTCTCAAGGAATATCCAGTTCAATTTACCTATGATGGAAAATTCAAATATGGTAAATTTAAGAGAAAATAAAAACTGTTGTTTTAAAAAAACCTTTATGAGCATTGTGCTGTGATTATCTTGTTTGTTTTGTCTATGCATTTTTTTCATGCGTATAAAATATTATAATTAAAAGTACATAAGAAAACAATTATCTAATAACTATGAGAATAGCTAAAAAGCTTTCATTTTAATAGAATCTATTTGAGATAAACGTACGATTATTAAAAACTAATGATGATAGTTCGTTTTGATGACGAAATCCATGTGAATCGCGGTTTATGCGTAGTTCGATCGCTTGCCCTACATCGGGGGTCTACCTACAGACCTCCTTAGCTAGGACTCATATTGTTCGCTCACACGCGTGTTACTAGAAAAAGGCGCACTTTCATTGTCTCTGAGTGGCATGCGTCTGGTTGCGTAACAAGTTTATGGCTCAGATGGCAATCGGGTGCATGGGAAGCTATTGTCTGAACAAAACTCGTTCACACACATGAATGCCAACATTAGCCCTGTGTTATTGTACGTCTCGTTACGATCGCTAATTCGCGGACGAGTATAATGAGATGCGGTGCCACTAAGGCTTTGTATGCTAAATTTATTTTACCAGATTCGAATTGTTTCAGTTTCAATGCTGAATTGGGAAATGATGACGCAATTTGAGTATCGGGTTTTTTTTAAAGTTTTGAATATGTTTATACATATACTAAAACACTACCTAGTCTAGCCTTATTAAAACGCAAAATTTAAAAGAAAAGTAGGTATGCGTTTCATACTATAGATAATACAAAATTATTATAATGACAATTACTATTAATGTTATGTACATAGATTTGTACCTTAAATTGGAAGGATACCCAATAAAGAAACAATTGATTGCTTAATACTCGCAAAATCGCAATATTACGGATTAATACAGTTAACCGATTTCTTGGACACGAAATTGATTATGACAAAAAAAATGATAAAATAAAACGTCGCTGCGATTTCATTGAAATGAAATCGTTTCGCTCCATAGGCATTATCGTGATTCTCAACAATAACTTCGAAATTCTCATCGGGTGTACGAAATCGCGAAAAATTGCTCTTGCGTCACCAACAGCCGTCTAATTGCCGTTACTGATTATTATAAAACCGATCTTTTATGGGCAATTTTGAAACATAATCGTCGCCACAACTAGTTCACTGGGTATTTGGTGCTCCGTTGACTCAAGACTTTCCTATACTGGTATCATCTATTATGTTTACTCTAAACAAGTGAATTTTGGAACCTCAATAAAGTAATTAATACCAAATTCATAAAGTTTTTCTATTCATTGAAATTATCGTTTTTTTAGGTGGTAGAGCCATAGTAATTCATCCGGGGAGTTACCTTACCGCCAGCCTCTTAACACATCGTAAAGTAGCATTTTCGTCATGTCACGGGTATAGGCTTGGTTGTCAGAGATACTTTGTTTGAAGCAAACATCTTACTCCTCATGAATAGCAAAGCACCTGCACTCAATTCAGGTTAAAGTGCGCAATTAATAAATGTCATACATATACCATGATAATAATACATTCATCCGCTTTGTACACTGGGAGAGAAAAGCGGGCGGAGAAAAACTCCCAGCCCTCTTTTAAAGTTGCGTTTGATTAGACCCTACTAAGGAGCACACAAATTTGGAAAGAATTCGTTAGTTGTAGAGTTCAAATTCCGAACTCTTTCTGATTCCGAAATGGCGAGCTAAACAAATCAAGTACAAATTAAATGGCGCAACGTTTTAATTGCTTGGAATGCAGCCTGCATATTTAATTTAGTAATATACTTTATTGAATTCGATTTATTTTCAGTTAAAGTCGGTCACTAAAATACAATGACATACATTTTTAGGATGCTTTTAGTTATTTCTATATATTAATAATAATATAACTCTTTATTGTACACATAAAAAAGAAAACAGTACTTACAATAAGAACAGTCAAACAGAATGCACGTACAAAGGCGGTCTTATCGCTAATTAGCGATTTCTTCCAGACAACCAAAGAAAGAAAAGAAGCACAACACATAAAGAGAAGGTAGGTATATTTTGATTTTATGTTTCTTTACATAAACGTCTGTAACCCTTTAGTGACCCACTGCAAGGTCGGACCTCAGTGCACCTCTCACAATGAGAAGGATGTAAGCTTTAATCCACCACTCTCGCCAAGTGCGTTGATGGACTTCACATACCATAGAGAACATTATGGAGAACTCTTAAGCATGTAAGTATTCTCACGGCGTTTTCCTTCACCGTTACATCAGGTGATTTTTAATCTAATAGAGCGCACATAACCGTAAAAAAATAACTGATGTGTTCCACTGGGATTCGAACTCGGACCCCTCGAGTATGAGGCCAAATTCTAAGGCTATCACCGCTTAGACATACCTACGTCTCTATAAATCTATGAAGATACTTAAGATACTGTGACGGGTGCAACAAAACATATTCCTCACTTTTATTGATCAAAGCGTACATCACATAAAAGGTGGAGATGATGATAATTATCATCTATTATCTCATAGTATGAATTTGAAATGCAACGTCTACTTCAAAAGACATTCAAGTTAGAATCACACTATTGCGACTACATTAAGTAATTTAGTGAGCAGGTTTTATTCTACCTAAAGATAAAAGGCGTGCAATTTTTCATATCTTACAATCAAGTTATGAAGTCCGATGACGTATTTTTCAATAAATCACCATTATACATTGTCAATTAACCGCCATTAACGTAGATAGATACGGTTTAATATTCAACAGTCCCTTGTCTACAAGTTATAGATTATTGGTATTCATTTATGCATAGTCTTGATTGCATCGGGTTTAGTAGTACCATCCAGCTACCAGCTTGCACGTGTAAAGTAAGTCATATCTAAATATGTAGCTGTCCGCCAAAATTATCATAGGACCTTCGTTTGGAAGTGGGCCAATAAAAACAACGTCAATGCCCGTTTGTTTCAGTATTACAATATTATCTTAGGTTTAAATTTTTTTTTTGCATATCATAATCATCATCATTTTACCTCTTCGTAGCCTTCGTGGACATGGGCATCCCTCAACCGACACCCCTCCGACCGGTCCTGGGCCCGTTGAATCCAGCGGTTTCCCGCTGTCTTCTTCAGGTCATCAGTCCAACTAGTCATAGTATGCATACCTATAGTGTCACCTAATTAATTCCTTTACCACTAATTTTCACCATTTTGCGTATGTGTAGGTAAAACAGAAAAATATATGTATAATATGTACGTTTCGTCGGTACTATTGCAAAATTCGATTGTATTTTCCGTATTCAATCTCAGATTAGGAGCATGACTGCTGGCATATCTTGCGGAGACAATCTAACATCCAATATTATTTTTATAGTACTTCTACCGTTCATTTCATTTCGCTTTTTCTCCCTTAAAAGCTGCCTGAAGTTTTAAGTGGAGACGTTGCAGCACACTTCCCAACCAAAGCACAAGGGTGACTTCCTTACGGCGAGTTATATAAATTATTATGTACGCGGCGTTATAGAAAATAGGTAAGCATAATGATTCAACATTTTTACTTTCAAAGGCAACAACTATTACACATTTTTCGTAATTAAAATGTTTGAAACCATATACAGCATTTCTTGACATCAGTATGCCATTGTTTTTATTATATGAGACATTTCTCTTGAGAACCAATCGATGCAGGTCACTATTGTGGACTAGTAAATAGTTACTAATATGAATGAATAAAGTCATTGGAACGATCGTAAAATGGTTTGATTTTACTATAAAAAGCAACTAGCACCAAAATTCCACATTACTTAACAGGCTTTGAAGCAAGTTCTTAATTTAAGTTTTATTACACCCTGCTCCAATGTAGATTGGTAAACGGGTTAGTGACTAGTCATCGTTTTGGATGTTCCTCCTGTGTGAACCTCTGAAAAGGCTTTTACCCGAGGGTCAAACGACTACTTACTATCTTATCGATAACAAAAGGCAACGATAGATTTATCATGCCCTCCGAAGCACGCATCTAAATCACCACAGCACAAGCACTGACCTTGGATAACATCTTCATAAGTCGCGTGACTATGCGTTGAACAAAGTATACATATATTTGGTAGGTACCTTTCTTTATTCACAAGAATGCGAGTACCATAGTATCGGATACCGACACGAGCCGTCCAAGTCCTGAGGAATGCGCCTATCAAAACCATAACAATGGTATAACAAAAAAACTCCCACGGCACATAATAATGAATAGTTAACGACGAAAACTAGGTGAATCTTTGTGCAATAGTCTCGTGTCTTTTAAAAGAAATATGATCATTTTCAATTTCATAACCGTTCCCACACGTAGTACTATGAATGGGCCAGCAGCCCAGCAGTTGTCAAGGAGGATACTGACAAATTAGTGTAATCTTAAACAAATTTTGTATTGCTAGCACACGTATTATTGGACTCTCAATTTCGGGTGATCATTTTAGTCTTTTTTCTTTGTCCGCAAAGAGTGCGATTATAAGGTTTCAGAGCATAAATATATTTATTATTTAATATGGTTTAGGAAAATGACTCTACCCTCACAATATTCACATTTTTGTTTCTTTTCTATTTCTTTTACATTTGATATTCTTATTTTCTGCCCAGTTTCATAATAATAATAATAATAATTTATGTAACGCTTAGTTAGTTTAGTTTTAAGCTTTTGGAAGTAGAAACTTAAATGTGTTTTTCCGTGGGTTGCAGTGATTAATTTACAAAATTCATTGTCTCAATTTCCACCCCTAAAACCAGCTGATCTATTATATAAAAACAAAAAACCGAAATTATAAAATATTTTTTCACAATCATAGTCTCTACAATCACACCTAGAATAACTTGCGTTTGTGAACGATTGCACGCCAGCCATTGTGATTACATGGTCATATTATATGGTCATAATGACAATAATTCGATATATGAGTAGCGAATAAATCTATTAAATACTCGTTAGTTCACCGTAAACAACTACGTATGTTGCGTGCTGTTTGTCAGTTTGTTATGCTTCGATAATAACATTAAGCCCTTAAATAGCTTCAAACAATTAGCGTATGAGAATTGCAACGATAGTAATCGTCTTGTCAAAGAGTAAAGCGCCCTTGGCATATTTTATACTAAAGAGATTTATTTCACACAGAGTGAAACACAACATTCTTGTTTAATGTCAAGTGCAAATGGCTAGACTCATACTTAATGATAGTTGCTAATACTGTAATCGGACGTCCGAATCATTAACTAGATCATATTATAATTATGAAAAAAACGTCAGTTCTAGACTAGAATCTGAAAGGAATACCAACAAAGGTTCTTCTTCTTCTTACCTATAACGTCTAGTTATAAGAAGATATTTATTTAAATACTATTTACTCATCGATGTTTATTATATGTTTATTTAATACCTACGTTGAATTTTTATTTTTTTATTTTACATGAATTTATAATGGCCAATGTTTGTTTGTTTATCATATGTTTAGACTAAGTATATCAAAGCTTTATTATTATTATTATTATATCATTTAAGTAGTTTTTCTCACTTTTTGTATGCATGTACATTGTTGTAAATTAAAAACCTCCCCTTTCTATCTTATGCAGATTTTATGCTTTTTATATCAATCGCTACTTACTATAAACCATAATTATTAGAGTCAAATGTATACGTCCGAACTTAAAATTCATAGGTATCAATTTACATATTTGTCGTGCTATAAAAATCGTTTTAAATTACGTTTATACGCTTGTTAACATGATAGATGTTTTTATATTTCTATATTAACATGTTTCTTTAAGTAGGTACAAAATCAACGCGTGACATTAAGGGGTGTGATACCATCAAAGGCGACACACTTCTCACGCTTAAATCATAAAGATTCTAGTTTCTAGACAACATCTTCACACTTGTGCGTTTTATGGCCCCAGCTGTCAACAGGTGGTGCTTTATTCCGACCGTCTCTGAAGTTTAAATCGTCATCTATCTAAAAATTGTCTTTTATATGTTCAACCATCCAACTTTTTATAAGAAGAATACATTAATAATTTTCAGCTGTCATTTACCTACGTCCTTATAATTCTTTTTATGTACTAAAGGTGGTCTTTTCATTTTAGATAACTTATGTACAACGACAAACATGCAAGGGTAAAAGAAAACCTGCATGCCTGTGAGCTATCCATAATGTTCTTAAAGGCATATGAATTTCACCAATCCAATATAAGCAGGCATAGGCCTATAAACCTTCTCATTGTGAGACCCCACCCTTCAGTGGGTAACTAATTGATTGGACACTTCTTCAACAACAGATTATACGTTGTATTATTGTAGGTATATATTAAATGATAATAAGACTGTTCATTTAAATTGTATTCGATTATATTTTGCACATCCATAAAGGTGGAACACAAGCAACTATGTAGATATTTTGATTTGTTTATTCCTTCACCAAGACAGGAAGTAATTAATAATAATCTTCTCCAAATAAATGGCTGAGTCATGTTGTCTGCTGACTGAGTTTTTAAGTCAGTTAAAAATTGTGACAGCCCCAGTCGAATGCAGCAACTAACCATAAAACATACGTGCTTGTAAAGGCCTTACACAACATGCATCTTGACATTCCTTTTTGTTCGTCATTCTCAGTGGTCCGTGTGAACCATTCCCACGTCTCGATGTAGCGTAGATAGTGTGATCGTCGAGCCGGCTAAACACTGTTTAAAGATAACGACCGATGAGCGCATCCGACAAGCATAATAACATAGAATACAGAGAGTAAGTATATCACTTTAGGTAGAGTCGTCGTAGTTCCACTAGTAGCGTCCCTTGAAGATAATTTGTAACTGCAGGCTTTATCCACCACGCTGGCCTAATAATGCTGATTGGTGGTCCTCACATACCTTTGAGAACATTTTTGTGAACTCTCAGGCATGCCAGTTTCCTCATGATGTTGTTTTTCACTGTTACGACATTTTATAAAAGCCCGTAACTTTTTTAAGAAAGTCTTTGGTGCGTGCTACTGGAATTCGAATCCGGAGTCCTCGAGTAAGCGGCTGAATTCATAACCACTGTGCTAGCACCTTAGAAGAATATTAACACTTTAGAAGTCGTTCTGTATAAAGTATAAAGACATTAGGTAGTGTACTGTATGAAGCTTCACTTCTGTATTTTCTGTGTTTTGCGATTATCAGCTTACATTTATGATTCACCGTGCTGTATTGGAAAGGAAATGTGCAAAATTTAGCGCTAAATAAATTAATGTTCATTACGAAAGCTCGACAAACGTCGGTAAACACGTAAACGCCGGAACGGTTGTGTCATTAAAGATAAGCGCATCCGACAAGCGCCCCAATATATTATCAACCTGCGGTACTTTTGATACATTTTATATAGGCATTGAAATAGAAAAAAAGACGTACGTTAAGACATCGGTATAAGACATAGAATAAATTAATAATAAAAATCAATTTTTAAAAAAAGATTGATATTTTCACTTTTATTTCATATCCATATTATAATAATAACTAACCAGCTTACTTGGGTCAGCCGCCATATTTAAATTAGAATGACGTCACTCTTAGTGACGTATTCATGCAATGCAGTTCATTCAGAATAAACGAGTAGGTATCCAAATTTTCATCTCAATCAGTTAAGGAATTATCCTTATTACTCTTTTATAATAATTGAGTTCCAAGATTTGACATAAATTATACAAACTTTGTAAGTTACATATTTTTACAGACAAGAAAACTGAAAAAAATCCCAACAATTATGTTTTTATCTTTGCTTTTGCGGTTAATTTGAAAACAAAACAATTTATGAATATTTAAATTAATTTAGTCTCGTAATACAGATCATACATATAAATTGCGTCACATCAGTTAACAAGTTAATTTCAAGACAACAAAAACCTACCATAACTATTTTTCAATTATCATGAGACAAAAACTCTCTCAAAGCTAAACCAACTATACTTATTATCTTGTTAGCTCGATTTATATTTCCAATATTGAGAAATGCCGGCATATGATTGGTAAGGTGGAAGTTGCATAATGCCGGTGCTTATTATAGGATACAAATGTATTCACGGCCAAGCTTCCTTTGCAGATTGCGATGCCAACTTTTACCTTACAACACTTGAGGTAGTCATTCACGATCACGCCATCGCGCCATATGACGAGAAATAGTTTTATTTTTGAGAAGCAAACGGGCATGCAAGCTACGTGATGTTAAATGGTCACTGCAGCACATGGACAATTGGACACCCGTATACAACCTCAATTAGAGAAAAAAACATGTCGCTT
>DWIY01000920.1:0-11233 GCA_018248615.1 Erynnis brizo brizo
TCTGTCAACACTTTAAGGCGTCGTTAAATTCCATTACCCTTTAGCCAGATCTGCAATTTTGGTGTTCGGATGCTTCAATCACTTCTCGAAAAATATCTACCAACTCTTGGTCTATAACTGGTGGTCCAAAAGAGAAGACTACCGAACACTTTTGACACGCGACGTGAAATTCGACGGACATTCGCTGACGGGCTTTTGTCGACATGATGGATGGCTCTTCGCTGCTGTCTGCGGCTCTCTGTCTATCTGTTGCTGTGAGATCTCCATTTGACGAACTGATTGTTAGGTAGTTACTACGTCTCTTAGTCCGTTTTTTGCTCTTGTTCAAATTGGCAAATAACCTTGGTACTACTTTTTATTGAAAAAAGCTGAAATTGCTTGAAAAAATAAATATAGTTACTTACTAGTGTTTCAGGGTTAAATGACCTTTCGTTTTTAAATCTTTATAATTAGGTGTCTGCGTTATTTTTAAACCGCAAATTAAAATAAAAAGGCAAAGGATTTTTAGCTAAAAAACTAAACTTTTTTCAATAAAAAGATGGCGCCAAGATTGTTCACCAAATTGGACGAGAGCAAAAAAATGGACTATGTACTAATTTGAATTATTTTGGCTATAATATGGCTTGCGATTCGGCTATTACCATGACGAGATTACACCGATCGGAACTCATGCTTAAGGACAGATAGGTCAAAAACTAGTGTAAGCAAACTCGACATAATCCTGTTATTTAATTTGGATGAAAGCATAGGACTCTTTCTCTACAAATACTAAAGTTGAGGCGAATGTCAATTTGAAAATAGCGAAACAAATCTCATGGAGTTTGTCCATGTTTCCACCATAATTAGGATCAGTTGTAACCAGCGATCGTTAGCGGCGGATTAGTGGGCGCACGCGCACCACCCCGCTGGCTCGGGTTCACACTCGTGCGAGCGAAATAATAACTTGTGTACTTTGGTACAGAGGGTCTCTATGACATCGGGAAATCGTGGAATGGTTGTTTATAAATTGGTGGATTACAAAATCGTTAATTAGAAAATTCATAGAATAAACCCTTGACGTAATCTATAGTTGCTTAGCAAATTGGTAGGTTAGATAATCGTTAGACAGAAAAATCATGGAAAAAACCCTTGTTAAATAAGCTGAAAATCGTCTAATCCAGATTTGATTAGCGGCCGCGGTCATTTTGCCCGAATTGGACAATAAATCAATTTTAGCTTTTAATTTTGGTCTTTTAGCTTACATTCCTAGCTTCTATCCATATTTTTCACCAGTTTTTTGTCGTCATCGCCTCAAATCTTGATTTTCATCGGCTTAAGTGAGTTATAATTTGCATACTTCTTAAATTGAAAGAGCTATAGAACTAGAGATTTTTCTGTCAATTACGAAAATCTCCGTATTTCTCTGGTGTTAAGACGTAGTTACACATATTGTTCTGTCAAGACGTACCTAATATAATATAGTATTACAGCGAGACTGTAGATTATTGTACAGACAGACGTAATCAGGAGGGTGGCAGCTAGCCAGACGGATCCCGCTGTGAATCCTTTCAATTTCCACTTTACGACCATTCCTAACATATTAGGTACTTACAGTTCTAAGATTCAGTGCTCAATCATTATGTAGGCACATGCATCACTCACATCTTCATTGTAACAAAATTAAATGTATGTTTTGGTGTTTTTCTGTTCTTGATAAATGACACCAGTTCTTCACCTCTTTGATTTCTCTCTCTCTCTCTCTCTAATTGTGTTAACTTGGAAATTTGTAGATGTGCCAGCTATTAAAAAAACATCGATAGCGTGATTCAGGATACCCGTAACGCCATATCTCTTGACGACTGGTGTCGAACGAAAGTCACCGCAGTTCTTTAAAGTATGGCATAGAATTTTACCAATTGCTATTGTAGCTAGCTACTTAATTTGTGTGACTAACTGTAAGCCATAATTTAATCTTCGGTAGTTGAATGAAATATAATTTTGTTTAGTCAAACAACTTACTTTGACTTTAACATTAACGTTAATGTTCCTTTTAAAATGTTTCAAATCGAATAAATGATGACTTGTATTTCACCATCTGTTTATCTATCTTTTGTTAAGAAAAAACATTCACATTATCTTATGCACTGTCAAACTGACACGAAATCGAATTAAATTTAAAAACCTAACGCATTTAAAATTCGATTTGTAAGCACTCATAACGTTGTACGCCAGCACAATTACTCCTATCTTTAATAACGTAACGGATGCGATTATAGTATGTAATGTGTGTACATAAAGATGATAATTGCGTGTGTCCTTCAGAATGTTATTAGAGTTTGTGTTGCCGGGGGTACGATAATGAATATTAATAGTACAACATTATGGGACACTGCCGACGAGTCGTGGGGACGCAGTGCCAATGTTTATGGATAAATGAGTGCCGTTTTTATTTGTTTTGATGTATTTTTGCGGGAACTTTCGTGTAATAAATCATTTTTATTAAGTTTTATTTAGTTGGACTTCTCACGATGACTTGCGTTGTTATATGTTAACATGTGTTTGTTTTATTTAAACGTAACAATATTTTGCAAAAATCTACAAATTCGAAGTATGCTTATATTATCTTTTTACCAATATTAAGTTGTAGATTCTTCTTACGTTAGGATCAGTTGATTACTTCATCCTACCATGGTACTATTTCTTGTATACAACTGGCCTAAAATTTGAAATTTGTAAAGATAAAACAAAGATATAATCACGTTTATCCAGAACCATTTCCTAATGCTACCCCCAAAGCCCACCTTGAAACAAAACGATTTTCATGTCTTGTATTTGGGAAGGGGTGATGTGTTTGTAGGAAAATTATCTCATAAATGTAAGAGGGAACTATCTCAGTCGTTGATCTGCTTCTGCTTTGTTAAAAATTTTACTTCATTTGTGGAATCACTTCAAATGGGAACTTCGTTCATCCAACTCATTCGTTCATTCCAATCACCCCTAATATGTTAGGCCGCCTAAATTTTGTCAAAATCTTTCATTGTCTTTCAAATCTAATGTTGTGGATATTCATAATCGCAGTTCTCACATTAACGATTAGCAAGGGAGTCAGTCCCTTTACATCGTTTATGGTAATTATAGCTTGCGAACGAGACCGAAGCATCGTGATTAATAGTTCCAACAAGTGTAGGGTGCGATATAATAAAATTTGGAGCTCTACATTGTATTGTAACGGAGATAAAATTAAAATTTATTTCGTGCTTGCCTTTGCCACGTTGCTCACGATGTCGCACGTACTTTTCATATATTTTTTTCAAGGTTTTGTAGGCAAAACAATATTTAATTTATGGACTCCTAGCGTACATAATACGTAATATCACGAACATTTACTAAAACCAACATTTAAAGCACAGTTTTAAACTAGGTACTTATTTATTTTTTAATTTCACGAATGTTTTTTTATATCTGTATAATGGTTTTTCTTAAACATCTCATATATCAAATAAAAAAAAGCATATCAAATGTCCTTTGGAATTATCTATAAATACATGTAAAATGAATTTTTATTGAATTGGCTATGTTCCTAGCTTGTGAGGGAAAGCGTGACAATAGTGGCACTGGAGAGAAATAGAGCATTTTTTTGCATATCTTGCAGCTCATATTAATAACCAACTTTAAATAGGTAAGCCTAAAGATTTATGAAAATCGTTTCCTAAGTAGACGTGTTGCTACGCTCGAGGACTAAGATATGCTCAATATTAATAGTAAACTCAGGTGATGTATAGACAAAAAAATTAACTTGAGTTTATCTAGTTCTTTAAAAATCCACTAAATATTTACATAATAAAGTGCGAACCGAACAAAAGATACAAAAAGTGTCCTGTCGAAAGCACCAATTTGAGATAAACAAACAACTTTGAGCCACTGGACGAGTCATTATTGCACGTTAGGGCCACTTGCGGATCCGAAGGGAGGAGCTGCCGAGCGAATATAACCCTTATCCCTTCCCCATAAGGTGTTTAAAAGATAATGGGGCCGTGTAATTTATAGTTCATCTCATAAATTGATTATTACACATGGAGTACGGGATAAGTCAGCTGTAATCGGATTAGGGGCGCACCCGCCGCTCTGCGGTCCTTATTAAATTGTTTTTGTACATTTTTATGCGATGATCGGTGGACCGACGCGTGTCGTTCGTCTTAATAACGTTCGGTCGGACGAGGTTTGTCCGTAATGCGCGATTTATGAGTTGTGTTTTGTTTTGTTGTTGAGGATAGAGGTCTATCTACCAAAACCTCTTTCATTTCGAGAATAAAATGAAGTAACGTGATATATTGTAATGACTTCAACTTTACCTATTTTGTTTTGTTGTGAGTACTCGTTTATTCATTTATCGTTCATTTATCTACTCGTTGTAGACAACAACGGTCTTTAGCATCCTCTGCGTGTGGTTTTATAGATGAAATGTTAAAGGCTTGAATGTTCTTCAATGTATCCAAGACAAGATCGTCTGTAAATTTTGATTTTTAGTAGAAGCAATTTTACTTTTTTATTAGAAGCGTTCAAAAACTAATGAACTAGGTAAGGTAGGAAAATGGGTAAGAGCGCACTGATATTTTTAATTTTTATAATGCATCTGTATACTACCTTCTTTCTTTAAATAAACGAATTGAATTGAATTGATAACTCTGCATCAGAATTATCGGGGCTCTACTTTACAAACGGCGACATACGGCGTTATAATCAACTCACCACTTGAGTCCACTGATACCCCGTAAGCCCCGGACTTGTGGGGATTACACTTGTCGTCTTAGCTTTGGACTTCAAACAACCCAATTATCTTGTAAATATGGTATTTTTAAAATGATAATTATATTTGAAATAATAATTGTAAATTTTTAAACTTTTAAAGACACATAGTTAGAAATGTTAGTGACATACTTGGTACAAAGTTATTGTCAATGACAAGATTATCATACTATCATTAATTTTATCATACTGACCATTTAATTACCATACTCTACATACATAATATTCTTATAATTATTAGATACCATTTCTTGCTATTTCGAAAAAAAAAAACAGTGAATATTCTTAACGCCGCAGACTTTTTATTTGAGACGACCAACTGGATGCTCATGAGTAGCGACGCATTCACTTACGAAGAAGATGTAAGCAAAAATGTGAGTAAATAAAAAAGTAAGTACAAATCGTTTTCTCTTCTGCGATATCGTACACGGTGTAGCTGCCCCCACCTCCCCCTACCCACCGGACGCTAGCTAGCCATTAGTCTGAGCACGCTGATTGCTAACTCGACTGGCTTATTGTTTTTCTTCATTAATGAAACGCAAGCTTCACGCAATGCAACGGCTTTATATGTATTTTCCTACGTACATTATGTTCATAAATGTGTACCTACTTATTTTTGTTTCACCTTACAGTTTCTAAGAAGGTAATCAATCTCTAATCATGTCCAAATCTTATTAATAATTTGAAAAAGCAGATTCTATGGACCAGCGACTTTAAACATTTAAATTAAAAAGAACATACTTAGAGTTTAAAATATGGTATGGTGGAATGGATTCTTCGTTTAGTCGGTTTCTTCTCATGTAGATATAATTATGTGTGCCTAATATTGACTGTAAATCTAGTAAGGTATGTCCCATTGCTGGGCCTGTCCTCTCCTACTGTCACTATCTTTCCTACTGTTACTACGGTCATAACCTTTTCGGTTGTTTAAGTTGATAATTTTTTTTAAACTAGTAATTCAGAGCAAAATCCCTGTTCTAATATTAAGTATGTATCGTACCTATAGGTACACCTACACGTTTTACTTTAAAATCCCTGTTCTAATATTATGTATCGTACCTACACGTTTTACCCCGCTTCCCCCCGCCGGACGTTGGGTAGCCATTAGCCGGCGCGCTAATTGAACCCGCGCGGGCTTATTGTCTCTCTCCTGATGAAATTGTTCACACTCGCCAACATGACTATTTTCATTATTTTCTTTGGCTTCTTGAATTATTTCTTAGATTAAAGTGATACGTTAAATTGTTTAGTGTAAATAAGTTATGTGTTAGTTTTGAAGGTGAGACAGATAAATCAAGTGAGCGGCGAAAGAGAAATAGAGAGATACCTATTTAGTTAGCTCGCAGTATGCAGATTACCTAGATACCTAGTCCATAGAACATGTACGCAAAAAACTAGATACAAAAATGCATCGTTATAGTCTATATTCCATCAATTCCGGATATTTTCTCTATACCCGTTGCAAGGATACCCGGATACCCGGGTACCTGCAGCCGATGCACCGGTAATATCGGCGATTGCATTTCGCGCCAATTACCGCCAGCTATACCGGATAACCGGCTTTACAGGGTTTGAGCATAACCGGATAGCCGGATAACCAGCCGTGCCTGATTGGATTTACCGGTTTTAGAATAGAGCCGAACAGGGAAGGATATTCCGGTTTAAATAGCCGCTAGATGATTAGATCGTTTGCGGGTTCGGGTCCTTGTGTGTTTTCGGAAATAAGTAGGTACCTAGGTATCTACTAGGTAGGCGTTATCTTACTCCTGTTCTGAAAGTAGGTACCTATATAGGTACCCTTTCGGTACTTGTCTAAATAATCGAAATAAAAAATAAGCGCGCAGAAGCAAAAACATGGTAGTAATAATACCTAATGTTGGCCAATGTCAAGTCAATGCGAGACAGCGGTTTGAATTCATTATTTTATTTTAACGTTTTTAGAATTGGTAACTTTAATAGATATATAATTTTGTTAATACAATTTAAAATTCGATCACTGATTCTATATTTAGGTTCAAACTTAAATTTAAATAAACCCAAAGCTGCAATTTTAGGCAATTTATGACTCTACAAAATGTAGAGTGATTTTCATTGCGTTCAATCGACAACAAAGATATGGTACCTATGCTTTTTAGTTAAAAGTTGTAAATGAGTTAATATTAATATTAAGTAATAATAAAAAGCCATACAGAACTATACTTATTGTAGTAGGTACCTAAACTAGATACGAAAGGTAGGTAACGTATTAATTTATTCTTTATACTGACACCTACCTATTAGGTACTACATTGGTAGCAAGAGGTACAAACTGTACATTTATACAGACGTAAATAAAATTACCACTCGTGCAGTGTTGAATTATATTGTATGTTCAGACTTTAAACGCGAGCAAACAAAACGCTCGCAAAAAGACGAGCGAAGACAAGCCCCGGCCGCCATGCCACTCGGGGGGGCGGGGCTAATAAAACAATCGTTCAGAATACAGACACAACTACTTAACCACTAGCTAAACGAATCAAGCTCTAAATTAAAAGTAATAAGATTCTGATTTGAGTGGCCATTGACGTCGCTTACGTCGTTTCGACTCGCGCCGGGATCGCGAAAGTGGCCAATCAGCGCGCGGTTGCCACGGTTACGAGTTTTTCCTCGCCCCTGATAGATGGCGCTGATTACAGTATACAGGGAAACGTGTATTGCTTGAAAATGTTCTAGAGATAAGTAAAGTTATTCTTAATTAGACAATTTATCGTAGGAATTGGGTAGTTATGTTTTCTAAAATAAAGAAATCATACTTGTGATTTGGACTATGGAAATCAATTTTCGATACGTAGAACAAACGCTTGTAAACAAACTTAATTAAAAAGGAAGTTACCTATTGATTCCAATGTTCTTTCAAAGTAGGTATTGGGTAGATTGGGTTGCTTTCTCTGCATAAAATGCACTAATTTATACAAATTACAAGCTCCATTTGAAACAGAAATATAGTTGCAGAAACAACAGCAGCCAGCATGATTGCATAATAATCCGTTTATTGCAACGTCTCACAAACTGCGCCCGGAATTGAGGAAACCTAATCTCCAGAAAGCCATTATACCGAAAATTCAACGACCATCACTCATAACTGCGCTCCAACTCGAAAATAAACTCTAAATTTAAAGAAACAGATTTCATTTTCGAGTGGCACCCGCCGAAAATTTGTTTGCTGAGAAAATTAAGTGGTAATAAACTTTACTCGCTTATATTAGGGTTTAGTTTGGATTGTGAAACGCATTCGAGTTTGGAAATGAAATTTTCATAAATGCGTAAAAGGGAAGGGCGTTGCGGGGTGTGTGGGGGGAGGGTGGTGTATTTGTGTTTCCCCAGTTTCCGAGGGAAGGCGCTACTTGAGGCTGTGTGTAGCGAGCAAACGGAAAAACTATTAATAATAATTACGGTTCTAGTACTGAGTAATTATTTCGTAGGTACCAGGAATACATGGACAGGTTAGGTATCATTGGCGGGTGGAGTGTAATTGTCGCGTCTCTTTTTCTCTTGAATCGAACGCTTTTTCCGTCTCTGTCGTCTACTAATTAGAGGTTACGCATCGGTAGAGTTACATCTACAGTGGTACCTGGCAATTACTTGCTTTGAGCTCGGGTCTAATTAAAACAGCTAGAGGTCTGAGTATTCGAATGGGGGCAGCGATACAATGATCATAGAAAATGGTTTTGACAATTGTTATAATTTAATTTTTGGTCTAACATACAGGGTTAGGGTTATTTAAATTTCTATAACTCCGTCAAGGTACCTAGTGAAACTCTTTATCCAAGTCTCATACATACAATCAACTTATGTTACTTTGTTTTGACTTTATGTTGAAGGTATAATTAACTTTATTTTGTTCTTTGTAGAAATTTATTCAGAACTAGGACTCTACTTATTTCGACTCTACATCGACTTTATTTTTGTCTCTGAACTTAGGTACACTAAATTAAATCTTACATGTAGGTACCTACTAGGAATGATATATAGAACTCTAATTATCTTAAATCCATATCTGTATATTTGTTGTTAATGTTAGAGCTACTTACCTAACGTTTAAGGTTTTCAAGTAAGAAAAATGAAATGGTAATCTCTCTATAGATTTTCTGCCTATACCTAGAATTATATTGATTTTTGTTGTCAGTGTTGTTGTTAGTTGAATTAGTAGAATCAAGCAAATAGGAGTGCAAGCCCACTTATAGAGGTTCAATAGTCATTGCTACCCATGGACCGAGTCAGATTTTACCAACATGAGATCATAATGGAAAAAAATATTATGACACTAACAGCCGTATTCAGAGACATTCATTAACGTTAATGGTCCCTTAAGTAATTATAGATGACACTTATATCAATAGGAAAAAAGGCGATTATTTTTTTTTGTTAATGAACATTAAAGTTAAATGACGTCTCTGAGTGCGGCCGTTATTATGATTACAAGTAGGTAACTGTCATTTTGCTAAACTTTTATAATCTACGAAATTAAATACCTACCAATGAATAGTGAGTAACCAAATAAATGTTATTTGATGGTAGAGCACTAGAGCCATCGAAGCCAAGAAGGCACCAAACTTCAAATTTATTTCCTATGAAGTCGCGATGGAAAGACTCACCATAGGTAGGTATACAGTCCAGAAACTTAGGCTTATTAAAAATAATTTTGAGTTAAACCATTGTATCAGTATAAAGCATGGATTTCTGGTGGTATTTAATTAAATTCTAAGCGTGGCGAAACATTATCTTTACGTAGACGAATGCGGCAATTATTCCGCTTAATCCGCTCAATTCGACCGATCACAAACGGTCGATTTGTCGATTTGTGACTAAAAAAGCCAACAATTGGCTCACGACTTCCTTCCGCGAATTTAGAATTCTCCAAGTTGGAGAATGTTGCGCCAAATATCCAGTTGCAGTGTCGAGTTCACGAGACCCGAGTAGAGTGCGCATGTTGGCCGCGCTTTGGGGACTTTGATACTTATAATATAATTTATATTTGGCTGCAACCCTTTTATGGCCCACTGTTGGGCATGGTCTCTCCCAATCTCAAATACAATCGACCTTCCGACCGTATCTGAGTGAACTTCTTGGTGTGGTCTGAGTGAGCTAAAATTAAAAGCGGAAATATTTGATTTAAGAAGGGTAAAAATGGCCCGCTTTAGGTAATGTCTCTCACGGCCACAATCCCTAATTTGCACAATTGAAGGTCAATATACAACTTAAATAACTCTACGGCCTACAATAGCAACATTCACTAGATATCGAGACTGTCCCCAATACTCACAAAATAATGCCCACTTCCCAATCATCTTAGCGTCTGTCGAATCGAATACCTTCGACCAAATCCCAAAATAGAGTGTCGAATTACAATCGATGGCAATTGACGTATTAATAGTCGTTGGGCGTTTTTGTTGTACTGACACCCGACACCGGGTTTTTTAATCCAATTATGCGATTTGTAAGGAGCAATCGCGCGAATAATACCGTTTCTAATGTGGGACCTCAACGTATGCGCACATTACGTGGATATTTCGGGTATTTTGCGATCGATTTGTTCGCATTGTTCGTACAGCTTGATGGAAGTATAAAGACTGGAGAATAATTAATTCATTAATTGTGTACGGTGAAACAATAGTGGTTGAATTTAATGCTAATCCTAGCAATTGTTTGAGCGTTAACAAGTCATTATAATCTCTCTAGAGAAATCAACTATGCCTGGCTACATGTAGTCAGGCACTTCTGATAGAGTCTTGGCAATATTAGGAATGCTATGTTTGTCTTTAAATCTTCATTTCTCTCTCTTGAAACCGTTGTTACTACTTGTTACGTACTGTATTATAAATAAATATAAATATCGGGACCTCGAAACAACATGAACCGAAGTAAATATCCCGTAATTAATGTAGTAGGTCCTGTACCTACTTTATATTTAAAAATTTTCACCGTCATCACAACGTACCTATATACATAATACACAATAGACAAAACGTTTATTCGCACAAATTATATTAGTAGAGTTTTTACAAATTATTTTGATACTACATAAATTACCATTTTTAGGTATGGTATAAAACCTACAATGGTAAGGTAGATAAGGTAAGTAGTTAGTACTAACCTGTATCCTGTCTTCGGGGAGGTCTGTCTTGAGGGAGAGCATCTCGCGCGCGTACACGTCGGGGTAGTGCGCGTCCTTGAACGCCTTCTCCAGCTCGTCCAGCTGGTACGACGTGAAGATCGTCCTGCTGCAGGGCAGAACACAGAGGGGTAGACATGGATATTGAGAGGCTGGTTCTACTGGTCAGTAACCCATTGACCCACTACAGGGTCGGTCTCCTCTCACAATGAGAGGGATGTAGGCCGCCGTCCACCACCCTGGCTTCTGCGGGTTGGTGGACTTCACATACCTTTGAGATTTTTTTTGTGAACTCTC
>DWIY01000921.1:0-11231 GCA_018248615.1 Erynnis brizo brizo
GCGGGAAACCGTTGGATTCAGAGGGCCCAGGACCGGGTGGAGTGGCGTTGATTAGGGGAGGCCCATGTCCAGCAGTGTACTATAAAGGACTGAAAGAAAGGTTAATTAAGATTATGATTAACTCATTAAGTGCCAAAAATGGTTTTCCACGACATAGGTTACCCGGATATCACAACGCAATTTGCCTTCGGGATATACGAGTATAAAGGGCGCTCAAAGCCTTGAAGATTCCTTTGATGTATCAACCCATGTTTATCTTATTCAGGTTTTACACCTCTATCTTTGTGAAGAGTGGCGCATTATTATCTATGTACAGATTTTCCCCTTTCAATGTAATTCTTGCTTGGAATAAGTTGAGCAGAATATGTTTCGGGTTATGGGTAAAAATATTTGATCCGTTCTTAGAATTAAATTTTACGATAGATAATTCTCATAACACATTGTATAAAATCGGTCGTTTTCGTTAAGTTTGTACCATACAAAATTTCTCCATACAAAAAGTGTTGTGTTGGTTGGTGGTCGTGTGTCGTATTGTCACAGCCAATGACAACCTGCATGCCTTAGGACAAGGCCTAAGGTTCTGTTTAGACGAAGGTGTGGCTGCGGTCGTGGTGTGGTTGTGGTTACGTCTGAACAGAGCCTAAGGCATGCAGGTTTCCTCATAATCACTTTTTTCATCGTTATGTCAATTGATGTTTGATTTGTGACACGCACATAACATAAACAAGTCTGCTGTGGTACGAACCCGGACCGGTAAAAAGGGGGCCGAATTAATAGCCACTAGACTTGACTAGACTATACTCGTTAGCCAGACTATCACAGTTGATTTGTGCCAACTGTCGCCGCCTAATGAGGCTCTTTGTGCCACTAAACCGCCGGTCGCGTTGACTAATGTCCTGCTGCATTAGCGGACATACGCATCACTCGCAAACAACTATCAACATACAACATGTATTCACAAAGTACTAGGTAAATTCATGCAGATACCTGAAATATTATGTCTTTTCTACAAAGAAGTGTATCTGTACCTGATTAAGGACTCAATGTAGGGTCGGGGCTCCTCTCAATGAGAATGATGTAGATCCTAGGCCACCGCACTGATCTTTTGCGGGTTGATGGATTTCAATCATGCTTTTGAGATATTTTATTGTATACAACTACCAATAAACAACTGGGTTGACTGGCCGAGAATACTTACCACTACGCATTAAGTCTACCTTTTGTAACAACTTACAATAAATGGTAAATAAATAAACAGAAGGCCAACGAATGTTAGGTAAATAAGGGACCACCCTAAAAACCCTATCTGAAGTCATACCTAGGTCGTAATCCTATCCGATACACAAGACATAAATGCTGCACCACGGCGGTTTGAAAGGTTTGTGGATGTGGTGTATGACTTTGGTTCTACCACATATTGAAAAATAGAGTATTCACACATGGCCACACATCCAAATAACAAATAACAATTTTACAGTGCAAGGAAATGCGTCTAAAAATGGACAAATTTGTCTGGCTATCGTCTACCAAACACGTCGAATACTCAAATACAAGTAGCCAAGTGAAGTGCCACCATTAAGGAATTATCTGATTGTTATGCGTTATTACCAACAGAAGTCTCAGTCCGTATCGTCGACGGCGCTGGTGCAGAGGTGTCTGAACAGGTCTGCGAGCTCGGGAGTACTGTAGCCCTCCGCTGCGAGGTCCGAGGCCTCCGCATGGAAGGGGGGCCTTCGCTGCTGTGGTACCGGCGGGAACTGCTGCTCAATGATGACACGACGAGGGGTGGAATCAGGTACGAAATTTATTTATAATATTTAATTTTTTTTAAATCTTATATATAAAATTCTGATGTCACAGTTTTAGTTACCATACTCCTCCGAAACGGCTTGACCGATTTTTATGAAATTTTATATCCACATTTAGTAGGTCTGAGAATCGACTACCATCTATTTTTCATATCCCTAAGTGATAAGGATTGTCCGCCCTTAACATTTATTTTTTAATTTTTGGACAAATTTTTTATTTTTATTTTTTAATAATGTGACATTACAAAATACACACAACCCTAAATTTTCACCCTTCTGTCACTAAACCCTATTTTTTAATAGTCATTTTAGCGCTCGATAACCTATATGGCAAAACAACGTTTGAGGGGTCAGCTAGTACTATTGGGTTGGTTTGCAAATATGATTTGCGGTAATAGTAAGATGATAATAAATCAACGATGGCATAAGCTAATTAATTGTATTTCGAAAAACGTATCTTAAAAACAGCACTTGAACAGAGAAGCGTAGGTAATCAAAAGCGTTGGACCCAATACTAGTTTAATATGGCTGCACCATTACTTTCCAAGGGTGGAAGCGTAACTTCATAGAACATTGCCATGGGAATTGTTATACATATAAGAACGGTCAATATAATTGTCAGTCTTGTAATCTTGTACTTTGAATTATACCTATAACATGTATTATTAGAATAAGTTTATTTTCACTTGTATATTCTGTTTTTTTTTAATTTGTTGTATCATATAAAAAATAAATATTTAGAAAATGATAAGTAAACATGTATATTGTATTTTTATTACACTAGGTTTAGCCCGTGACTTTGTTCTCGCAAGAACATGTACGAGTTTGTTGACCCAGATTATAAACAAACTGTAGGTAAGTATAAAAAGTTTAATCCAAATTCAGCAATAACGGACAAAAAACATCCATCTATCATCAAAAACTTACTTATTTAGATATAAAAATATAGTTGGAAGAAGAATACCTAGTACTTATAGTATTGAGCCACTGTTTTTGTCGGGTTTATCTAGTAGTTTTGTTTTTGTATATAATAATCCGCCCGCTTTAAATGTATTGTGTTCCCCTCTAGGTGTGTGAACACCTTAAACGGCCAACATAAAGCGTTCAATGAGTATTCGAATCGGATCACTCTATACGGCAATCAAATTTAATTGTACTTTAACAGTTGGGCTTATAAAGTACTTAATGTTTTGATTTGTTTTATTTCATGTCGTATGTCCCAGGCGACTGGAAAAACTAATGAGATAAACATTATTTCGATTGCGAACTCTACTCCGGAATTAATAATTTCTATGGGTTGTATAATAGAAATTAAGTGAAATATTTTTGCATTTAATATTTATAAAATACACTTAGCGTTTAAAAAAATGTAAAAACACCAGATAAAATAGAGATACAACCATTAATCCAATTTTGCGGCTCTGAATGCCTAGACGCGATAAAACAAAAATAAAAACACATAGATGGCACGATCGCGATTCGTACTCCACTTAGCGCGTTTCAATCGTCGCTTCGTTGACACCAGCGTCAAAGAATAGACTCTCAGTTACCACAAATTATGTCCTACGAGGGTAGAAATTACACTGGCGTAGCTAAGAATGTGATGGTATAAGTAAGTAGTCATGTCAAATGTTAAGGTGGGACGCGCACAATCGCAGACGCATGTCGTTCAACCAACAATGCGTTAACGAGCACATGCAAATACCAGACCTGTCGGAGTACGCCGGAGTCCATCGGAGACTAACAATATTCACGCTCGATACCGCCTCGTAACGGCGAATCCACTCACCACTTGTACATTTGATTAGGATAAGCGATTTTCTCACGTCCTGCAGCTAAGAATAATTACTGCACATTTTTAACTCAACGAATTATCAACTAAATCTGAAGCGAACATCACGCAAGTAATAGTTAATTAATTGTGGAATAAGCTACTACAAGTGCTTGAAGTACCTATCGTGAAAACGAAGACATGTACTTTTAATTTTCATATAAAAAGCATTAAAGTAATGTGATGAAAAAACGAAATGATCGGTTGAACATCAAGATTCGTCGCATTGAAGCTGGATCTTGGTGTCTGCTTTGCTACAAACTTTAAATTTGATCGCTTGCAAATTATTCTCGCGAGGCCGACAGTTCATCTATTTTAACAAGGGACTTATCTCTCCAACCAGCCTTTCAAACAATTTACGTTCAAAGCTGTTGAAAATAACAGCTACCACGAGTATTTTACTTTTAAACGTGTTTTCAACAAATTGAAATAAGATTTTGATCCAGTGAACTCATTATAGAGATGTTTTCAATTTTAACGTTTATTGACATTGTGTCAATGGAATTGAAAACCAAGCACCCCTTTTAATTTTTTTTAATCTTTGCGATATAAAGACCGCGAATGCTCAAAATATTAAATAAAAATTTAATAAATTGTGCTTTTACTTCGTGCAAAGTAATAATTCATTAAGTTATTAAAATACATTATAAACGCAAAGAAAATATTGGATAGAAAACTGACTTTCCATTGAGACCGTCCATAAATTACAATTCCCAGCAGGAAGTTGATCTTGTTTGGTTAAAATCCCAATAAATAATATTTAATGAATTCCCGACACCGCAAGCTCTTCGAGGCACCATCGCGTTATACGAGTAGGTCCTATAAAATTGACAAACGGGCTCTGTTGAGGTTCACAAGTCTAGAAATTTTATTATAAATGCGAAGACAATCTTCTATCCTCCTAAAGTTAGGTTTTTCATTTGTTCTGAACTCGCGCAAAATCCATAAAACGAATTTAACAGAGGGCTAAACAAAATCAAATCGATACTTACCAATTATTTATAAACAATTTTATTATATGTATAGATAGATATAGACTACTTAAAAACAAACATGGATAAATAACAACATTTTTTACAATTAAGGTAAGTTCATTTTATAAAATATATCTAAGGTACTACATATTTTATTACAGTTGATTAAACGTGAGGTCAAATATTTTAAATTGTGTATAACATTTGTAAGTATACTCCATGAAACGTAAGTCAAGCCGATAAAAGCCTTATTTGAATGTAACCATAACTCTTTTGTTGTTGAAGCGGAAAGTAATTTGAAAATGGGTCGTGTTATAATTCGATTTAGTTGGATATGTCCACACCTCTGGGTGGGCAGGGACCTCCCGCTAACACCCGATTAAAAGTTTGAAATCATCGCGTAAACATTTATTAATCGCGGTTAGAGATTTGTTTCCACGCCATATTCTAACAGATTACGTGAATAAATTCGATTAAACACACGTATAGAACATATGAGAGCTATAAATATGACCCACGAATCAGAATGGCTTTGTCCAAATCTCATAATTCTATCATGAAAGTTAAGAAATAAAACTGTGTATTCCTGTACCTTATTGTACGAAACTCAATAAATGTTATTAGTAGGTACTTTGTTCGATACCATTTACTTCTTATATGTATTACTTTTTGTGGATTCAGTTTTAAAAAAACTTTTAGCACCCTCTCACACCCTCTTAGGCCGTAGAAATATTAGTATGGTCAATTGGAATAGTCTGGCTTGTTATTTATTCGTATATATATAGGCACTGAAAAATAAAGAGCTATCTAATTGAAGTACCAATACCAACAGATATCTTGTTAAGAAATTAACTGACAACCATTTACATTAACCACATGAGCTATTGTATGCAGTGGTGATTTTCTGGATTGGCAACTGTGTAGGCAATTTCACGAAGGCTCGCACAATGTAAAAACAATAAATATTTATAGAGCCACATCTCCTTCGACATTAAATTACGGTGTAATCGAGTGAACGTTTATCACAACAATGTTTTTGCATCGATTGCTCCGAATCATGTTCAACGAAATGAGATAACTGCTACAAAGTAGGTACTACTGCGCTTTACAAAACGGCCGTGACGGTCGGGTTAGCGACCAATCAACTCTACATAAATTGTTATATTGCCACCAGTCCTTGTTAAGCTTTAAACAGTACAATCCTTTTTAAAATTGAGTGCACTTTATAATTCTATAAACGGAACTCCCTTTTTGTTAATTTTTCCTTCCATAAAACTCACAGTGATGTAGTATGTTTACAAGTAACTAGGTAACTTTTATTTATAGACATCATGATATCCTGAATTTGTGCATTTACTCGATACCTTATTTCACAATTTCCTTTTTCATGTGTTATGAAGAATAGCTAGTACCAGTAAATTATTCCTTTTCACGCGTAATTGCACAATATTTGCATCGATGGGTATGCAAACGAAAAATAAATTTAAAGTTATGATCATTAATGAACCAGTTTAAATTTACGATCAGTCTGTGGATAAATAATCAAGTTCAGTTAAAGGCATGAAAAAATTAATCGGATGAAGTCGGCTGCGACATTCTTTGCCGATCGAGTTTAAGTGGCATTGCCTCTTTTTGTTTCCATATTTTATTGTGATAATTTATATCACATGCTCGTGTAAAGACGACCGTTACATTCGTTCTAGATGCCAAACTCGACATCGGATTGATTTACTTTATTATACCAACAGGATCACCGAAAATGCAAGCATCGAATGAATGGAAAATATTGATGGCCATCTTAAAACAATTACATTTACGATCGCTTAAAATAACGGAAAGACACTGTCTGAGTGTCACATACTCGTATGTAAATACCAAGTGTTTTAATAACCGTGTATAAATGTTACTAAAAATAAAGTCGTACAATGTAATAATATTTGAACCAACCTTTATCGCTGTTTAACTATGAGCTAATGGTGATTCGTCAAGATCGGATGGCATCGATGACCTGTCAGCACTCAGTCATATAAGATATCGCGGAATGACAAAGATGAAGCGTGATATCATCAACATCAGCTCTCAGGACCCACGGCAACGGACAGGAAGGAAATAAGGAACACTGTTAGGACTCATGAACTTTGGTATGAATTTACGTATATTTATATTGGTAAAATCTTATAAAATGATCGTTATTTATATCTATTTATATGTCATACTTGATATTATAGACATAAAATACAGACAGATTTAGAGTTACAAAGATACCTATATACATCAGGACTAAGTTTAAGGTACTAGAACCGTTGTAGCTCGCATAAGAAAGTTCTTTAATGCCTCTCTAGGTCATAACCTACTGTGAAGCAGCATGTTCATCATGTCCTATGTTTCAGTTGGGGAAGTGTGGTTGCCAGATATTCTTTATTTGAGGTCGCCTCCTAATAAGTAGGAACACAGAATACGACCTCAGATAGGATTATTATTTCTTGGGTGTGTGTCTACTGTCTATGAGTTGTAATAATTATTTAGTATCAAGTCGCCTGTTCATTCACTACTTCTAGATTATAAAATATAGGTGTGTGCGTAGAAAACTAAGTGAAACTTTAATCCCTTTTCTTATTATGCCGCTTGATTGAAGATTATCTAAAAATGTGGCCGTGGCTGCATTCGATCGATCATACAGGTTCTGCGACAATAAGCGGCCTTGTTTAGAACGACTGCTCGTGACATAGTAACTAGTTGTTGCATTCTGTCAACTGGACGAGATGTTATCTTCAGAAATAACTGTTTGAATTATAAACACATGATCGTTAAATCATTTACTACAAAAATAAGAAAGTATGCGTATACAGTTCATCTCTTATTCACCGGTAGGTATACCTAATGTAAAATTTTAAGTAGAGAATTTAACTCAGGGTTTACAGTTGTGTTATTTCGATATCGGTTATAGTACGTACTATACTTATACTTTTAAATCTCTCATTTCTCATCTATTATCTCCAAATTTAAAGTCTGTTTAGTTCCTCCTCTATAAATGAGGAAAAATTAGACTTATCAATTGTACCTAATCAACAGAATATAAACAGTGGTGAGTTTTTGTACAATGTACTTTATAGATGGAGAGGTTACACGACAGATAAATTAATTACGAAAGGAAAATTTGTAAAATTACCAAACTCGATCGATCACGTGTTTCAAAACATACTCGTAGCTTTACCAAGATATCTTATTTTGCAGGGATTAATATTCCCGTTGGCAATATAATTTCTTTTAACGTTCTATAAATACCACGTGCTGACAACCGGGGGTAGTGTCAGTTTCCCACGGGTAATGGATGGGTCGGCCAGACTGCGTCAATGTATCTGTAAGTACATCGCGAAAAGCGTGTCCTGCTCAATGGAGCAAACACACCGACTCGACAACTCGCCTGTTAATTTAAACGGACGCGATCAATAAGCACTATTATCACCCTCATCAGGACGTTGAGGCATTACAAGCTTTTAGCGAATATCCTGCACGAGCAATTTGTCATTCCCCCAACGTGATGGATTTGCTAATCTGCGGACGGATTTAACGGTGCTTTGACTTGTTACATAATTTTCAAACGTTAAATATTAGTTTACGAGACAAACAACGTATACTTCGCTCTTGTTCTAAGGGGTAACATGCAAAATATATGAACATCTTCAATTGGAAATGCAGCTCCGTCTTGGAACTATATAAACTGAAGGTGTAAGAAAGATGTTGGGAAGCTGATGAAGGGAAAACCAGTAGTTCAGAAGCAAAATGTGGAGAACGTGAATTTTGAAACACGAAAATCTGCATGCTATTCACTCTCAGCAGCCTATCAAAGTACCTGACACTGTCCAACTTCTCTGAATCTACGCAATCAGTAGAGCTTTGTGCATTTGAGTACTAACTCCTTCGCAATATACTTAGAAACAATACTAATGTTACATGTAAATGTAAAAACAATACAAATATAATTTTTGATTCTGAAAGACACTTTTGGCAAAGGACAGACAACATTCATCAAGATGAAAGAAAGCGCATTACTGACGACACATCTGACGCAGATCAAACAAGCGTTAGTTGGTGTTGTACCTTCAGCGAGGAGATGGAAAATATATCCTAAGACTCTTGGTACTTGCGAGGTGAAACTACACAGCATTGTACGGACTGAAATGTCTCAAAAAGGAAAAATAGGGTCTGCCTTTGTGTTTAAATGCCAGGTGATTGATTGTGGAAAAATTGATATGGTTTGCATTTTTAGTGGTTGGTTTTGCAGATTTTGAAGCAGTTGTTGAATATAAAGTTCTTGTATAGAGTTCCTACTTTTTTTGTTCCTACTTTTCCTTGTTTTTTTGTTAATCGAAGTGATGTAAAACAAAAACATACAAATAAGTTAAAAATAAGGGTGAAACGATTACATAGAGAACTTAGAGTATCAAATAGAGTTTTATTGATAGGGTAAGAGTCGTTAAACAATCTGCAATATAAAGTTGACATACCTATATCCCCCTCCTACGTAACCCTTACCTCGTGCATCGCCAGCGGTACAAAAAATGTCTTTAATGCACCAGTGGCTAACAACATCATCATTCCAACAAGCATCGCTAATGTTATTTAAGTCGCAATATTGGATTGGAGGCATGCGAAATTAATAATTGCACTTACTCAATACGACTTAGTTAGCCATGGTGATATTTTGACCAAATTTGACACCTGCAAAGTAAGTAATCCGATTTGTGATACGCGAAACCGAAATCGCATTTTGGTGGTCGTATTCATACTTTTTGTTTGATTTTACATAATTATAATAATATGGTAAAGTAGATTTCAGGCATTACATCGGACAATAACAGATTTTGGTTGGTTATTGAGGAATGTGGGTTGTAGGTAGGTACTCTAAGAAAGATCATTATGTAGATATAAATATAGAGAAGCTTTTCAATCTACTGTGAAATATTAGTTCTATCCCTCATGATTTGTTTTTTTCGGATGAAGCATACTATTTGGTGAAATTTCGAGGCGACCACATACTCTTCTTAAGTAGCCACGAATAGACTGATAATAGAGATAAACAGTCATTGGATCCTGTTTGAAGCGGAAAGTGGTTGACTACTCATTTCAGTGGCTTAAAATACGCTAGCCTGCAAGCAGGATTACAATTTCCATATTGAATGCACAATTTAAAGATAGCTCGGCTATTTTCAAACTTGTCCAATTCTAACATTGCATGGCCTCTAATTTTTTTCGGACCGAATTGGTCATAAATGATTTATAGGTTACGAAATTATTTTTCTATGTTATGAATTCAAGCCTACAGGTGTACCATTAGGAAATTACGCGTAGAAACATAATTATCGCGTAACCTTATTATATATGTAATCACAACACGGCTATAACGACAGTACACTGAGCCAATATCCATTTGAGATGCAATATTTGTAAGATCCAGTTTATGTTATTGGTTACCTACTCGGTACTTTATGCATAATTACTCTTAAATCTTTCACACGTAGACGGTAAGAGTAGCTACGCTAGACCTTACACCAACTTAGTTAGTCAAGTCAATAAAACGAGTGATTCATACCCTCGCCTTCGGAAAGCGGTAACACTTAAATTGAGTTACGTGGAAATTTACTGCTAGAGGTTAACTAACTGTATGAATCGGAAATCATCGGCCAATTGTCGGTGACATTTATCTTTCTTTTAATTTATTAGAGGGCATCTAAAGTTATGCAGAAACAGTAGAAACGTAAACGCTTTGTTGTTATACAAGATTTAAAGCTTAAAGCCGTTAAAATAATACGGTTAGGTGTTTTAGATGTAGTGTGTCGTAATATTTTTTATTGGATAGACAGTGGAATTTTATAATTTAATATTCATAGGGTTCTTGCTCACTGTCTATGAGATACTTTGCAAAGATTCCGCCATCTCTCTGTAAAGCTTTAAATAAAAATAACAGACGGTAATCTTCCTGCCGACTAGACCCGATTTCAATCACTAGATTTTATGTACATATTATAATAATATTGTAGTGATATAATGTTTCGAAATTCTAACATGACCATACGCAATGATTTATTTCTTTCGTAGCATAAACTACTCTGTTACTAAAATTCTAATAAGCAAATATCGTGTTTATCTATTTTCCTGTGATCCAATTGGCTAGTGTGATGTATCTATTAAAAATTAACTAGGAGTAAATAACTTTGAGATAAACGATGACAAAATCATTGCAAACCAATTATAACTAAATTTTCATAACTTATCTAAGAACATGCATGGCCGTAGTGTTAATTAGTTTGACCCGATAGAAATACGTAATTAATTATAACGGGTATCTAATTAGTGCGTTTGACAAAGAATTGCATGCTGTAGACATGTCATCAAACTAAGGAATGCAACAACATGCAACATTATTTTAGAATAAGCAATAAAAACTATAAAAAAAACTTTTTAAATGTCATTTCAAAGACTGACTAGTACTACGATACACCTCACAAAATTGTAGAAAATAAATAAATAATGACAATGTGTTTTTCTTGTGTGTGTATAACACATATTATAAATATCTTGATAAGTATTTAGTTCTTATTTCCCTTATCAAGCTTT
>DWIY01000922.1:0-11230 GCA_018248615.1 Erynnis brizo brizo
TCAATACCTACCAAACAAAACAAAGATTAGGAAAATCGGTTGAGAAACGAATGAGAAAATTGTTCTGAACTGATTCGTCTTAGCCTATTTATATATATGATGATCACAGAAGTACATAGAAATAGAATTTTTTAGTAAATTATAGTCGAATATCGACTACAGGGCGAACACTAGTAACTTTAAAACTACTAGACTTACATACTGCGAGCTATTAGAATTAATCATTGAACTCAATTACCTAAAGTATAAAAATCGAATAAAAGTAAATAATACTTAATGAAGCCGTGATTAGTGAAGCGTGATTTTTGATAGAGGCTCTAATGCTCAGCGATGCCAGAGGTGTTCCCTGGATTTATTACCTTCTATTTCGATTTGTTTACTCAGTTGTTCAGATCCAATTACTTGGCACTGTTTCTGTACTTAATTAAAGGGACGCTTGATTACTCGCCCGCTGTGGGGCTTTGTATAATTGCTATTGTTTAGCAAATGAAGACAAATGAAACTTTAATTTAATGTCACTGTCTCATTCAGACGAACGGGAGAAGAACTCGTGTTCGCACTGAACTGCCTCATTTTAAGTTTAAATTACTCGATGTTACAATAGCGCACACACGATTAGCTTCGAGGGCGCCATCCCAAAACAATGTGATCACACTATTGTGTCACACAATAGTGGTATTGACGCTGTAGTAATACCGGCAAATAAAGCGACGTCAATGTGTCTATAATAATTGTATTGACATTCAGGGTATTCATATATCAATATCCTCTGTTTGAGCCTAGGCAACAAGGATTAGGTTTTTCAATTTATACCTTAAAAATCAAAGTCAAAACTCACTTCCTCAAAGTCTTACTTTTGTTTTAAACAAATTACATATTATTATCTTTTAACTTTCTATCGTTCCTTAGGTACTCTCTCTTTGACTTTTTACATTTTATTTGTCTTTTATATCACATTCTTCTATACTTGCTTACAATAAGCTTACCTTACATTTCACATTTTCTTGTTTCCAGCACTCGTTTATTCTTATTTAGGTACTTTCATACCTCTTAAACCTAAGACTAAACCATACCAAAATTATTTGTCAATCATTCGTCCATTAAGTACTTACCTAATGTTTTATTTGTAGGTATAAAAGCTGCAAGAAGAAAAGCAGTTTAATTAGAGGGTTTCTTTGTTATTTGTTTGGGCCTGACTCAAGGTTTATTCCCGAATGAGCGGTAACTCAATTCGCCATCACCGTCGGGAGAGTGGCATACTTTTAATTGACCGTAACTGCGTTGCCTGCAAGCGTTATTGAATTACCGTAGGACATCGCTAGGGTTGCAAAATACTCCTATACACTTTAACTATATATTTCCGTTAACATATTTTAATTATGTTTATTGTCGCAACAGAATAAACGAATCAACATAATATTAAATTGCTTAGGGCATTTAAAAGGATTGTAAATTGGCATTGAAAAGTTTGAACCTACCCGTTGCTTCTTAATCAGATAGTTATAATAATATGCGCAAAAGAAACAAGTTTATAAAAATTATATGAAGGTACCTCAGAATATTTGTTCTTGATTTGGATGATTTATTTGTTTTTTATTTTATTAAATTTAATTAAAACTTCGCCCTTCCTTCACCGCATCACCCGTCGAACACTAACATTCCACCCACATCATATGAGTTCGTGGCAGTCGTCCAGTCAGATTCTCTCATACATTTCGGCTTCGAATCTGCATAATGTGAAATGATCCGCCAGGGGTGTTTCAAATAAAATGGGTTCTTCAAATAAAAAGAACACTCTTTCTTACCTTGGCTTTGCCCGTGTCCATTGGTAACGGCGACCGCTTTCCATCAGGTGTTATTGTATAGTTATAACATTAAAACACATCTAGGTACTCATGACGTGATTAAAAGGCCGGCCGTTATAACATTAAAAGCTGGAGAATGTTTTATATATGGGTTTAAAACCATATATTTTGATATTCTGACAAGTACTGTTACTATGACAATGCTTTGTGTGCTGGAGGATTTGCAATTTGACTGTCTGAGGTAACAGTTTAGATACCTAACTACAATCGACTATAGCTTTGTGTTACTGAAGGGAGCCTCGGGCGCAGTGAAAGCTGAGCTCGTTTATAGGTCATCCTCATTGTATTACAATGCTTGCAGAATCTAGGAACCGATTACAAATGACGAAACAAACGCTATTAACCTAGCTTTTTGAATGAAAACGTCAGCAGATTTGTGTCCCATTTTCTGCATTATGGGATAGCTTTTTTATCGGTTAGTTGTAAGAGACTGACTTTTAAGTATCATCAGGATAATTTCTAGACATTCATTCACTTTCAAACTCAATACGGGTAAACATAACCGTAGCAGTGTGAGGTAAGTACCTACAGAGTACCTACAGAGTACCTACAGAACATTTCAGTTATAAATTATACTACATACAGAAACGGAGACACAACATTACCTACATATGAAAAACATGATGTTCTACGGCGAATTATAAGGCAAAATTTTCACCCTTGAAGTTTCAATACAGAATTTGACTCCAAATTTAAGAGTATCTAAATTTTTGAGTTTATTTTAGTTTAACTGTTGCCAAGGAATATCTCCGCAAACATTCGAATTCGTGTTCATGACCCACTGAATAACGGAAACGTTACCTTTCCGAGGTTTTCCACGGGTGAGGCGAGATCTAGTTCACTTATCGGGTGCACTTATTGTATTACGTCCCTCTCGGCCAATATTCTGCCTCGGACTTGGATGATTGCTTTGGGGAACAGGAAAACTACTAGTCTTCCCTCGTTTCGAAAGCTCTCGTTTAAATCCAAGCAAAATATAAAGTACAGGTAAGCTTAAATTTTGTTCACTTTAGGAATGTAACGTGTTTGTACAATGGTAATAATTTGTACATACACGTTACATTCCTAAAGTTAAATACCTTGATTTACAAAAAATCTGGTAGGTACCAGAGATTTAAAAAACCGAATGTAAGAACTCTAAAATCTGTACTTATACTAAGTAATTCAAGAACTCTTAAATCTTGAACAAACCAAGAATTGTGTGATAAAATTGTAAATTTTAATAACATTTTCTGAATGCACCTGCTTAAGTTTACTTTACGTGTGGTAAAGCTGAGCAACTAGTTAGAATAAGTAAAGGTTGGGTCATTTACCTGAAGTGAAGTTCAGCCCTGGCTTGCGGGAGGCCACCATTGTTACATTGCTTGCGCTTTGCCATTATTACATAGGAAAATGCGAAGTTAACCGCCAAATTATTTACTTATTTACATAATAAACAACAATTGAAAACTAATCTCTACAACCCACGTTTCATCCGGTTAGTTCAACATTTTAAAAATGCCCAATATCTTTTAAACGAAACCCTTTAATTTTAAAAATTTTGTTTACTATCAACAAGTTTTTAAATTATAGGTTGAATTTAATTAGTACTAGAAGTATTATTATCGTAGTTCACTCGGGCTAATTAATATTTACTTATTTATTTATAAGATTGATGTTCTATATTGTATTCTGCACACCCTACTTTTCACTTTTCTCTCTACTTGTCAACTCCTAACCACTTGGTTGTCTGGAAGAGATCGCTCAGCGATAAGACCGCCATTTGTGCATTGTCTATTCTTTGTTTTTTTACTGATTCTATCTGTATCTTTCTACGTGTGTGTACAATAAAGAGTTTAAGTAAGTAAGTAAGATGGTTTAATATTTGGTCTCACACAAGTTCATTTCATAATAATTATACATATAAAAATCTTAATCTTCTTCTATTCCGATATTTTTTTGAGATAGATAACCTGCTGGAATATTCGCTATATTAAAAAACAGATTTTATCATTATTTCCATTATGTATAACCAAGGTTTATTTCCAATAACGCAATACATTATTGGTAATCCAATGTTAAAAGTGGATAGCTAATTTAACCTTACACGTGTTTACCTGTGGCTAAGGTGAAGGCCACTCCTAGCTTGCAGGGGGTTCCCCTTATGTAACAAGAACGCTTGTGCCGGTAATTACATCTGGGAATACTTGGCCGGCTGTTACCAGCGGTTTTAAAATAATGGCTATACTTTAACTTTACAGTGTAAAGCAGTATTTATGCTTAGCTATGTCTACGGCATAGAATGCATGGAAGCTCAATATAAAGCCTATGTCCAATATGAATGTCTATTCTAAGTACTTAGATGATTCCAGATATAATGTAATTTGAAGTTCATTTGATCTGGCCTATGGTTGAGGGCCTTAGGATATGATTGGTTATAAAAACTTACTACTATAACGCTTGGGACATAATATATTCATTGCTTACAATATTTTGCTGCAATTTATTATTTATAAGTGTCGCGCTTTTACAGAAGATACTAATGAGATTACATGTTTTAAATATCTTAATACGCTACCACGAATCAGTAAGTAATTTGACAGGGTAAGATAAAAACATTATGTAAGAGAGAGATTTCCTGGATAAGGATTTTACTCGAAGGGATCTTTGGCGCTGTTTGCGCCTCGTCGAGATAATCTGATTATTCTTCCATACCTGTCTGCTACTGGCGTAATAAACTTACTGCCGCTGAAGTGAGGCCTTGCATTACGGTATCGGTTTGGTCGAGCTTATTATAATTATGTACATATACTATTTCTACATCAGGGAATCCGAAATACACCAATGGACTGAGTAAGGCATTATACATTACGTGTACCCGTGTATTATACATTACGTGATCTATAATTTATATATTATGTAATTCTATCTGTAGCCAACCTGTTGCATACTTACCCGTAAACTTCGAAGTAAACAGTAGTCTATAGATTCTATACTATAATGCATTCACTATAATGAGAGGTCATCTACAGAGAAAAATGCAGACAGTCAATAACCACCTGAACCTATTATTTGAAAAATATGGCTAATAACCATACTGATAAAAATAGCTTTCAAATGAGCTTCAGCAACAGAATCGGCACAGATAGGTATATGTAGGCTAGATATCTACAGGGACAGGCACTAGCAGACAAATAAATAGTTATACCACCCTCATTTTGGTCAGGGGTTAAAATTTATATATACTGGCCAAAAGTAAAAGTCCTACAGTCACTAGAAGGGACAAATAATAATAAAAACTAAAATTACTGTGGCACGGGCGAGGAGCGTTTTCCGTGTTTCCGACATCAACACATAATTCAACGCGAGATTAAATGCCTCTTGGACTCCCCACCGGATGGCCAGTGCCCCATTAGACAGGCGCGGATGTGTAAAGTTGGAATCCTCGTTATAACGATTAGTATGCAAAAATAAACTTTGCATACTCGAAACAGATTCTCAATGTGTGAGCACTCTTAATAAAGTCTTTAATAAGACTTTAGCAACTTGAAAAATTTAAGAAACGTTATAGTTTTTCATATCTGCATTTTTTGACAATGTAATTAAGGTGTATTTAAGTCAATATAAACGGTGAGATTTAAAAGAGCGCATCTAATGAACTTATTAAGTTAAATAAATAAATACGGAACATTTCAAGGATTAAATAATCAAAATATGAAAAGAAACAGCATAGCTATGTTTATAAAATTATAATTAAAGGAGATTGGTTTGAAATAGTGAAGATATTGTACGTACAGACACAATTAGGGAAAGCACCTATTGCATACACGTGGGGATATAATAAAAGCCCGCTATTGGAGTGCACAGTGCGGTCCTGTGTCGCCATCCACATGCTCGCACACGGACAATGGCGGCCGCACATCAGCGGAATGGCGCCCGCCATGCCGTGGTGTGCCGTGAATAGGCCCGACTTGTGCAATATCCATATTGTCTGTTAGCTAATTACACACACGCATTTGTATCTGTGTCTGTTGAAGCATTTGGACTAATATTGATTTTCATTAATGATGGCTGGCAAATGATCTTCACATTACAAATGATTAATACATTGCACTTAGTTCTACGGACCACTGTCAATACGTTCGGAATCCAATGGTTGTGAATAATTTTGTGTAACAACAAAATTCCTATTTTGATGTTACACAAAATTTACACACATTAGTATCGGAAGATGACAATCTTCCCATACTAATGGCACACGTTAACTAGATATATAAATACTTTGACGATACTGTTCATGCATAGAAATTAAGTGTATTTCGTGTTCTGTGTGTTCATGCTTGGGGCACTGATAAACTGCCATTATACTCATACCGTACAGTAAACAGACAATACGGAAGCAGCACTCAATAATCGCATGACAACGTGGTTTATTAGCTAATGGCTCATCCCTGTTCATTATCACATTAGTATCCGGCTTTTTACAAAGGAATTAATTTCAAAAGTAGGTACCAATGTATTTGAAAAAATTACAACGTTATTTTTAAATTCATTACAAATACATAATAATCACTTAAAATGTTATGATATACCTATAGATACATAATAACAGGTAAAAACGTCCGTGAAATACTCGATACTGTTATATGATTGTGAGCGGGTTGAGCGGCTTTTGGGATTAACGAAACAAATCTTCCGTTGCCATTTATTGATTCATTTAGCTAATTTGTATTCGGGACACATTGCTCAATATTTTAGGGTTCAATTATTTTGGAATGCACATTGAATGTATCGGATGCTGGCCTCAACCACTTCGTTATTTAATTGAATGGTCAAAAGTAAAATAGGAACTTTCTTGTTTTTGAAAATTCCCATTTTAAGTACCTAAGCAATCCAAATTAGTTATTCCTAAAAAATAGAAAAAAAATGTACCTATAAGTAACATATTATTTTCGGACACAAAAAAATAACATTAGGCCCATCCATAATTTGCACGTTTTTGTCATGTAGAAATTACTTTTTAAATTCATATTCCATAATTATGAGTGATAAAAGGGACAGAGACATTGTGTATCGCATTCAAGTGTGTAAACCAAACGGACAAGGGCTAAATAAACGAGAAATATTCTTATTATATATTTATATTAGGTATAGTAGTTTATATTTAATTAACTAGTTTTAATAAAATAAATAGAAAGGAATCGTAGGTTGTATTAAAACTCTTTATTCTACGTTTTCAGTGAAGGCAGTTGCTCCTTCCCAGTCTGCCTACAATTATATCGTGAAGGTGACTTCTGAAGCAATACTAGGAGAAAAGTGAATTGATTTCAATATTCCGTCAACATTTGCCTCAGATATTTTTCGTTTCTGTTCTATATTTTACATAAACTAATTTCCTCCGCAATATTGGTCTTGCGACAGTTCTGTAGGCACGGCCGCGTTCCTCTAAAAGAAACTCGGCGAGGGCGCTTTCGAGACCAAATCAAATCACGCGACCTCACAGATCTTCTGAAGTAAACTTGCAACTTAAATTTATTTTGTATGGACTCCTGCTGGTGATTTTTACCGTGAATTACAAATACGGAAGTAATTTTTATTTAAATTATCATGCAAAATTTGAGTAACCTGGGTATTGATTTTCGCCTTTTTGGTTGAGTGTTGAAGATATCCATGAGCGGTAATCTCTTTCGATACGGCTCGTCTGCTCTATCTAAAAAATATCAACTTTAATTCTTACACTTATTAAATTATTTCAGAATATATGAATAAGTTTCGGAATCGATCGGGACATCTCGATTTAATGTTCCTTGTAACATCATAAAATATGCGAGAATTACGCATATGATTCGTTTTTAATCCAATAGTACTGCTGATTTAACGCAATCGCCGAGGTTGCATCCCCTGCGCGGGCCGCAGGGCCAGTCACCCTTCCCCGAAGGGGAAACCTTAATACGAGGATATGAGAATTTACTGTTTAATCCACCTACAGGCCAATTTGTTAATATTATCATTCAATCCACTTAAAAGCCTGCATATATGCAAATTTATGCGTGTACTCCAATTTCTAAAATATAGGTTGAATACAGATATTTTTTCATTAATGTTTGGCTGAAATGCATCAGATTTTCAGCAGTAGTTTTAGGTTTTTTTTTTCTATCTTACCATTAGAAAAGCAAAACTTGCTTTTCATTAGAAAATAAGCGATAAAGAGTTTTAACGCTGCTTTATAATTATTGCTTACTTTGCAATCGTTTTATGAAGATAATAAATTACTGAAAACTGAAAGAAAATAAACCAGGCTGGTACAGTTACAAATAATAATAATTAATAATTGTAATTTATTTTGCAAACACTCAAACCACACAGAATAAACAAGAACGCAGGGTGCACCTATTTAATGTGGTCCGCATGGGCCACCGCCCGCCCTTTATCAATTACGGCTAAACAAGAAAAATGACCGTCCGTACGCCTACACAAGCCTAATTAAGGCAAGTAGGTAAATTTCGGTAAGAGCCACTGTAAACCCCACCCCACGTCTGTGCCCACTCGGAACAGGTGGTTAAACTTTTACCTTATTTTATTAAGATACACAAAAGTATAATTTGGCCAACGAAATCTATTTCCTTATCTTATTTTCGCGCAAAACATGTAGGTACTATGTTTATGCAGTGTGACCCATTAATCTGTGTATATTTAAAAGTAGCAATTAGCAAACGAACATGCAAGCCACTATTAAGTGGTCTCTACAGCCCATGATTGGAATAATAGAAACAAAACATTCCTCAAGGATGAAAGTAAATGCATTCAGAATTAAAGGATTTAGATCTCATATTTAATTTCACTGATACAAAAACACGACATCAAAAACGGTGTAGATACCTACTAAACAGCGTATAATAGGGTGGCGGTAAGTACCTACCTGAAACACTATTTGACATCTTTTAAAATAATACCTAAATCTTGCAATTGGTTTTTCAAAGTTAAATTTTTATTTGAATAGCTACATTGAAATATCAACTTTCACATTACAATACTGGAAATAAAAGATATGAAATGTACAGAATAGAAAACATAGCACAAATTATGTTTATCATTTTAAAATTCAATACATGTAAAGGAAAAACGTCGCTCCACTGAATTTTATTTCAAAACATCAATAAATCATTCACGCTAGATTAAATAGTAGTTGACCTCTCCCTTCTAACGTAAACACCATTACTACTACCTAGGGGTTCGCGAAATATTTTCACACTTGATTTATAAAGAAGCAAGTGAACTTTAGTAAAGAAATATTTAATTTACCTGCTAATTTTAGAAGTTTGCTACTTTAGTCTAGAGTCTAGAGTCTAGACTCAGTACCTACCTCATCTTTTTGAAGATGATAAATAATAAACCACTTCAAAATAGAACGAAATAAAAATCTTCATGTGTAAGTTTGTACGTAATTGATGTCTAACCTAGACTTAATAAACAATTACGTTTTGTACGTTTCGGAGAGCACCCTACCCTATCTCCTAAGATTCCCTACAGCTTTGAATATCATAAAATTTCAATACAGCGCTTGCCAGTTAAAATTTTGTGATTTCTCTCAAAGATTGATACAGCCTAACGTGTTAATAAAGAAAAGAAATAAATAAATTTAAGTACATTTTTAGTGGATTAAAATACGTTCACAATATTTATTAAGAGATACTAGGAACAAGAAACCAACAAAGAATTACAAAAAAAAGTAAAAAATCGTTAAACCTAGACAAAAGCGTATTCTACAACGTCAAATTACAAACCGAAGAATATCTAGACCAAGAAGCGATCCTAAAAGTCGCCGGAATAGACGCGAGTAGCTACGTCAGTATAATATATTGTACCCGTACCGAGTCTCTTATAGACATTCCAGTGCACTTCTTTAACATCTTTCACTGGCTAAGAAATAGTAAACAGAGAGGCCTGAACGCGTGTCAGCCTCACACCGCCGGCTCCGTCAGCTGCTTTGCATTATAATCGAGTTTCCACAAAGTAAAACAAAATCTCCACGTCGCATTAATATTCAGCGATAGGGCTCAACGCATCGCCGCCGGATTGACGTTTAACATGCAAATTGCAATCTGAAAATCTAGCAAAATTGTGTGCCACTAAACATTTTCGACATTATTAATTCAGAACACAGTTGTTTGAATCACTGGCCAGAATATAATTTAAATGCTAAACGAATTTATCCCACTACCGCTAAATTAGACTAGGGGCGTTGGCCGCTGGGAATTTGAACAGTCAGGTATATTAGCAAAACTCGTACTCGTATCTCCAAATTTATAATTAATATTTGCTTTTAAAATTTATGTAACTGTGTGATGTGTGTGTACAAATATAATTGCGGAATTTAAATTCTAAAAAGTAAGTACTGTATTAAACTAAATTAAATTTTGTTTTCGAGTCGACGCGAATGAGGTCGTCATTTGAACCCATTATATTTTACAAGATTTGAGCATATTCATTTTAATGGTCCAAATGAAGAATGACTTGAATTCATCATTTGAACTTAAAATATAGCACAAGATTTATTAAAGCATAGGCGGAATTTAAGTATAAAATCCGAAACGATTGTCAGCCCCCGATTTCCTTACCCTACCAAAAGACAAACTGTTTAATCGATGGTGCCTCGAGCGTGGAGTCAAAGGGAGAATGCAGGCAGTGATGGATTCTGCGAATAAATCACCACTCAGCACTTGACCACAGATAACCAGATGCGCTCTCCACAAAGTAGCTAAATGTATTCTATTTTTATTCCGTAGGACTATTTCCTAAAATAATATATATTTTATATTTGGATAAGAATGAAGAATTATTAGTTACTCGTATTGAAGAAAATTTTTTTGGTACATTAATGTTTATTTACTTAACTAAGCAAATACCTCGGACTAACAGAACCAGACATAATATAAACGAAATTATCATAAATGCTCTTTCTTTAAGTTAAGCTGTGAGCTTGTGTTATGGTAACCAGATAGCGGATAAACCTACATATATATTTTTTTAATATATACTTATATAGATAATTTACACCCAGACACAGAATAAACACTAATTGTGCTCATCACACAAATATTTGTCCTGGATGGGAATCGAACCCACGACCTCCGGCGTAGTAGTTAGGATCGCTATTACGCTATTATAACCACTAGACCAACAGGCCAGTCTGGCCTTATATACCTAGGGATGTACTCTGTGTTTACGCTTATAATTGTATATAAGCATACTTTCATTTGTATATTATTTCTCATAAAGGAAGTCATTCTAATTTTTAAATCACCGGTCACTATATTTTGAAACGTCAATGTTGTACAATGTAAAAACTGAGTAAATTTATGCCATAAACGACTTTGAGTTCCTTA
>DWIY01000923.1:0-11226 GCA_018248615.1 Erynnis brizo brizo
GTCAAAGTACTCAAAGTTATGGAACTGTGCATGGCGTGTTTTTGATACACTGAATGTATTTCTAATACATTTTTATTTAAAACTATTAAAATGTGCGCATTCGTGCATTCTTCTCCATATTTTTAATTGTGCCAAATTTCAAACTGCTCCATTCGCATAGTGAGATGTACCTAAATTGTTCCCAAAATTTTCTCCTCGCCGTCAAACGTTTGTGGCAGTGCTCTTCTCTGAACTTAAATTTATTTTATGTTTAAAATTCAATTATATTTATAAGCTTGATAGGTTCACATAGATGGATTGAAGATAAAAAAAATATTTAAACTGTTTTACAGCTTTACTACCTACACACTATTTACTACTGCTTCATACAGTTTGTATGAAATGAATAAAAGTAAAATTCTCAGGTTACCATCGACTTATGACTCAGAAAGAAAGTAATTAGCTGCAAGCCCTAGGCTTCTGACTCACTTACAACATCTCCGGTAACTAAATGACCGCAAAAATCTCACAAGACTGTCTTTGACGTCCGCAGACTCCTTAGTCACAGTCTGGAAATTCCGATTCGTACTTTTTTCTCAAATGTCGCATCTACCTCATATCTGACCTACCACCACCAAAAAATACCATAGTGACCTATACCAAATTTCTAAGTATAATCGACGTAATCTAAAATTTCTAGAAGTTCAAATTATTGACATCAGCAAAAGTTTAATTTGGAGCCGGGAAACAAATTTTCCTTAATACAATTACAATTATCAGATTAATAAGAACTTAAAGCATAAATTTTCCAAAAGCATAAATTTTCCTTCTTCCATTAGGTCACAAATATTCAGCGAATTATATTAAATAAATTATTGCAGATAAAAATTAGGAGCTTTATAGTTGACTCTCAAACATCGTCTGTTTTTTTTACATTTAGTTAGTTTTTTAAATGACTCCTTTTAAAATGAATAAACATAAATTTAGGTCTTAGAAATTGAAATTTCCAGCAAAGTGCTGCAAATTATCTCAATCTGTGGCTCATGACTATGTTTTTCATAATAGTAAAGTTAATCTCGTGAATCAAACAATATTTCACAAGGAAATGAAATTATCGAATATCACAAATTAGGCTATAAGTAGATAGTCATCCGAAAAAATTTGGTGAAACGTTGTGTCATATGCGACCTTCGCAGCATCTGGGCCAAGATTGTCGTTGAGAGGAAACCGTGACTTTTGCGATTTCGTAACAAAATGTTGCATTATCGATTATTGATAATTTCCGGAGATGGAATCGCGAGAGTCTCCCAGGTGAATCATGTGGAGAAAGCGTCCTTCACATTCGTTGGCTGAGAGAATAAAAAACAATAACAGCTGTGAGTCAGCCAGAATGTTGATCTGAATCGGAATTTTTTAAATAGGCGCTTTTTAGATGTTCTGAGCGTGACCAATACCGGTGTATTTGCCAAATTGTTAGTGCCTAAGCTCTGAACACTAGGTCTATACTATTTTATACTATCCACCTCTCATGCCACATGTATTTAGTTACCAAATTATGTTAAGAAGGTTGCATACTGTCTCTGACAATTGCATTTTTGGTATTATTCTTTTTGTGTTTCCTAGCAACTGTTTATTTACACTTGAATATATTGAGTTGTACAAAATATACGTATTTGATTATTTGTAGATCCATTTAACCCTTTATTTCTTAAAGTGGTAGCAGAGCGTGGTTAATATGGAACAAATAATTGTAAATGCCGCAAAAGTTCAAGTGGGAAACCTGGATTCCACAAACTACAAAACCTGGAAATACAAAATTCAGATTGTATTGAAAGCGATGCCGGGTTGCATGGACCTATTAAAGGGTAAGGTAACTAAACCTACCATGGCGCTGAACGCATCAGCTGAAGAAAAGGTTGAGTTTGAGAAGAACCTCCAGTATGTGGAAACTTTGAACAGTGCAACGTTAATTTTGTTAACAACTAATATGTCCGACGAAATTTTGCAAAAAGTTATCAGATTCGAGTGTGCTAAAGAAATGTGGGAAGAATTGGAACGGATATATGGTGGAGCATGTGTGGATGCAACTTATGACCTATGTTTAAAATTTTTTGGCTATAAAAAAGACAAAGACCATGATATAATTACGCATATATCAATCCTCAAGAATATCTGGACTGATTTGTCGAGGGAATTGGATGAGGCGAAATTACCAGAAATTTTACTTATTTGTAAAATTCTAGACACTTTACCGCCGGAATATTTGGGATTCAAGTCTAGTTGGCTTTTAATGTCTAAAAAAGAACGTTCCATTCAAAATTTGACATCACAATTATGTGCACATGAAAGAGTTTTGTGTCAAAATGACGAGACTGTCAAAGAAGACAAAAACAATTCTGAAGTTCTATTTGCAAAATTGAATGAAAACAAAAAGAATAATTCCAAAAATGTGAAAACTTGTAATTATTGCAAGAAAAAGGGCCACAGAGTTAGAAATTGTAAGAAATGGATTCAAGACGGTAGACCGCCGAAGGAATGTAATTCTGTAAACAATAATAATCTGACCATACTAAATTTGGCAAATGGATTAGGTGAAACTAAAGACACAGAAAACTGGTACGTGGACAATGGTACAACTAATCATGTCACAAACAGAGGTGATCTTTTTCAGACTTTTACCTATTTTAAAAGCCAGCACACGGTGACAGGCGCAAATGGCCAAAGTATCGAAGCCCTTGGTATTGGAAATATTCTGGCAGAAGCTGATGTAAATGGTAAATTAGAACCGATACTGTTGAAAAACGTATGGTATGTACCAAATGTTACCAAAAATTTATTTTCAGTTCTTGCTACTCATGATAAATCGGAACATAGTATTTTTGAGTCAAAACCATTGAGGTGTACTCTAAAAGTAGATGGACAAGTAAAACTCGTTGGTACTCGTGAAAAGTTTGGAGGACTATATAAGCTGAAGCTTAGATGTCAGAAGCCAGCTGTACGAATAAACCAATTGTCAACTACTTCAAATCTGTTACAGCTATATCATGAAAGATTTGGACATCAAAACAAAATTCACGTAAAGAAATTAATAGAAAGGGAGTTCAACATCAAAGCGGAAACAACTAAAGAACTTTGTGCAGGTTGTATTTATGGCAAAGCACATAGATTAAAATTTGGAACCAGAGAAAAGGCAACCCGACCTGGAGAACTGGTGTACGCTGATGTTTGTGGACCCTTCCCGTATTCAATTTCAAAACGTCGATATTTTGTTCTTTTCAAAGATGATTATACAAGGTACAGATTTGTATATTTTATGAGAGAAAAAGCCGAAGTACACGAAAAATTGTCATCAATGATATCTGAAGTAAAAGCAGCAGGAGTTGTTATTCAAGAACTGTTGAGCGATAACGGAGGTGAATTTGACAATTTCAAAGTACGAGCTATTCTCAACAAAGAAGGAATAAGGCAGAGACTAACAATGCCTTACACTCCGCAACAAAATCCTACAGAGAGGGATAATAGGACTGTTGTAGAAATGGCAAGAAGTCTAATGCATGCTCATGGCAATATTCCTAAAGGACTGTGGGCAGAAATGGTATCAGCATCGGTGTATATTTTAAACAGAACAGGACCGACCTGTATCGATGGAAAATCACCGTATGAACTTTGGCACCATAAGAAACCCAGATTGAGTCACATGAGAATAATTGGATCTAAATGTTATTCGCACGTTCCCAAACAATTACGGAAAAAGTTAGACAAAAAGGCACAAAAGGGAATTCTAATTGGCTATAACTCTGACGACGGTTATCGAATATGGAACAGTAATACATGTAAATTGATACGATCAAGAGATGTAATTTTTGATGAAGAACCCTTATTAGATCATCTAGTACCCGAGACGATCAAAACAGATGATACACAAAATCAAAGGAAGCCTAATTGTCAATTTAACTTTGGTTTGCCAGAATTAGAGAGCCAAAATAATATAAACGGAACACAACAATCAACATCTTCTGGCCATAATGATAATGATTATTATCAAGATGAACAAACTGTTGATTCACCTTCTACAAGTTACGATCCTGAACAAGTTAACAATGAAATAGAATTAGATAATAATGAAACTGATGCATTTGAAGACGCAGAAAGTGGAACAAATCCACCAATGCTTGAGAGTGGAACAGATTCCCAATTGTCTGCATCTGAAATCGAAGCGGAAGGCAGGATGACGCTGAGAGATCGCGCAAATCTCAAGCCACCCTCTCGATATGGAGATTTCATTTGTAATATTTGTTTTAATGTCAATTCTTTTACTAATGACCTTGTTACAGAACCGAATACTTTCAAGGAGGCGATGGCATCTAAAGATTCTGAGCAATGGCGTAGAGCGATGGACAACGAGATCAATTCTTTAAAAGAAAATAATACGTGGGAAATGGCACACTTACCTACAGGAAGAAAAGCCATTCCTTGTAAGTGGATATATAAAGTTAAGACACTTCCAGATGGGTCTATAGACAAATATAAAGCCCGACTTGTCATCAAAGGATATTCACAGAGGAAAGGCCTTGATTACGAGGAAACTTTTAGTCCTGTTGCCAAGACCAGCACGATTAGAGCATTACTGAGTATTGCTGCTCAAGAAAATCTTTCACTTTCTCAATTCGATGTTTCAACTGCATTTCTGTATGGAACTTTGAAAGAAGAGATTTATATGAAACCCCCCGAAGGTTACTCAACAAAAGATGGGAAAGTTTGCAAGCTTAAACGGAGCCTTTATGGACTTAAGCAAGCTCCACGTTGCTGGAACTCCACTATAACTGAGCATATCCTGAAACTTAATTTTAAACAAAGCGAAAGTGACCCTTGCTTGTTTAAAAGAGGAGAGGGGAAAACCAAGCTGATACTAGCCTTGTATGTAGATGATGGCTTAATTGCTTCTGCAGACTCTCAAGAAACTGAAAAGTTTTTTCATGAGATGCGACAGCGTTTTAAGATAACAACCAAATCCGGAAACTATTTTCTTGGAATAGAAATAGACCAGAAAGCAGATGGCAGTATCAAGATTGATCAAAAAGGTTATGCAAAGAGGTTGTTACAAAGATTCGGTATGGAAGACTGTAAAGCCGCTGTAACACCGATTGTTAAAGATATCGTGAACTCCACAAAGGAAGATAGTCAAAGCTTTCCCTATCGACAAGCTGTAGGAGCACTCTCATATTTGATGGTGGGCACCAGGCCTGATATTGCTTATGCTGTCGGGATGGTATCACGAAAATTAGATAGCCCAAATTCTGATGATGTGGCGAGAGTAAAGCGAATTTTGCGCTATGTAAAAGGCACCATAAATTGTGGAATAACATATCGGCCTTCTACTATGCCTCAAGGGTTACAGTCATATAGTGACGCAGATCATGGAGGAGATAGTTATACAGGACGGTCAACTAGTGGCATGATATGTCTTTATGCCAACGGTGTAATTGCATGGCATAGCAAACGACAGTCTACTGTTGCTATATCATCAACAGAAGCAGAAATTGTAGCTGCAAGTGAAGCCGCAAGAGAGATCATATGGCTAACACGGATCATAAACTTCATGAAGAATGATAGTAAAGAGATACTACCGAAGCTTTATGTAGACAATGAATCGGCAATACGATTGGCTTATGATCCACCGTACGAATCTCACCAGCGGACAAAACACATCAAGCTGAGGCATTTCTTTATAAGGCAGTGTGTCTTAGAAAAAGACCTAGAAGTTTTAAAAGTAGACACAAAGGATCAGGTGGCTGATTTTTTGACGAAGCCTTTATTTAAGCCTCGCCTGCAAGATCTGTGCAAGCTAGCAGGAATTGCTAATTAACAAACAGTTGCATAAAAAGGAGACGGGATGTTAAGAAGGTTGCATACTGTCTCTGACAAGTGCATTTCTTTTTTAGTATTTTTATGTTTCCTAGCAACTGTTTATTTACACTTGAATATATTGAGTTGTACAAAATACATGTATTTGATTATTTGTAAATCCATTTAACCCTTCATTTCTTAAAGCAAGGAAGGTTTATACGGCGAAAAAATCTAAAAAAATCGAGAAATACGGTAGAAATTTCTATTTTTAGCAGAACAAACTGTGCTGAGTCAGCTAGTAAACAATATAAACTACTTATAGGTACTGATTCTAGATTTTTTAGGATTTTCCCCTAAATATTAAAGGTCATCTTTCGACATTTTCTCGATGTAATGTGTCTTGGCTGTTTCGCTTGTAATTTTACTGTCGGTATTATCTTGACTTTATTAAAATGTCAATTATGAAGCCTTGGAAGTAACCGCCACTAAAACTTTCATAAACTGATAATGTCCTAACTAGGGAAAGTCCTATCTAGTTGACGTTCACATTTTCGCCGCACAACTGAACCTTCTAAAAATCGTGATTTCTGTCTGTAACCCAATAATAACCCACTGCAGGGTCTCCTCTCACGATGAGGAGGATGTAGGCCTTAGTCCACCACGCTGGCTAATGCGGGTTGGTGGACTTCGCATGCCTTTGAGAACACATAGCACATAACTTTTTGAGAAAGTTATTGGTACGTGCCACTGGGATTCGATCCCGTATACCGCGAATATGAGGACGAACTCTTAGCCACTGGGCTATCATCGTTATACTCGTAGTTTATAGTTATAGTTCTCATTTTGTATACATTGTTTTAACTAACATTAAGTTTTTATTCACATTTCAGATAATTCTACCAGATCGCCCAAGTTGATACCTTACCCGAGCTGGGCAGCGCATTCCCTCGGGGCTGATGGAAAACCAGAAATCGTCTCCCCCTTCCGAATTCGCGCTGACCGCTGTGGCCGCTTATGGGTCTTAGACAATGGTCAAATCGGAAACTTGGAAACCAACACCACTAAATACCCTCCTGCCCTCATCATCTATGACTTGAGAACCGACAATTTGCTGAGAAAATACACATTTCCCGATGACCAGGTTAAAGAAGACTCAGGGTTTGCTAACATCGCCGTCGAAGACCGAGACTGCGAAAATACTTACGCATATGCTGGAGACGTGGGCAAGGCTGGTATCGTAGTGTACTCCTGGGAGAGAAACGAGTCTTGGAGGATAACTCACCATTACTTCCACCCCGATCCTTTAGCTTGCGACTTCAGCGTCAAGGGACACAACTTCAGCTGGACGGATGCGATCTTCGGCATCGGAATATCTGCTCCGAATCCTGACAACTTCAGCACGTTGTACTTCCATCCCATGGCTAGTTACGACGAGTTTTCCGTGTCCACCGAGTATTTAAGAAACACGTCGGTCGCTGAGAAGAATTTCTACGCGTTTAAAAGGTTAGGAAGCAGGGGTCCCAACGCGCAGTCGAGCGCCTCGTTCGTCGATCCGAAGACTGGCGTCCTCTTTTACTCATTGGTCAATCTTAACGCTGTCGCCTGTTGGAGGACCACTAACAAAGACTACAATATGAAGAACCAAGGTCGCATATACATGGATGATACGAAAATGATTTACCCGACGGATATCAAGGTCGATTATAAGGAGAATCTATGGATTCTGTCCAACAGAATGCCAATTTGGATGTACGCGAAATTAGACCCAACGGATGTTAATTTCAGAGTGTTTTATGCTCCAGTCCTTAGGGCTATAAGTCATACAGCATGTGATATTACCCCTCGGTCTGATATTTTGGATAAGTTTGTCAATAAGTTCAAGAATGTGACAAACAAAATTGCCGCTCAGATTAATCCTAATTCTAGTTCGGCTGTCGTGCCTTTATCATTCGTAACGCTTTTGGCATTTACTTTCTTAAGATTGTTTGCGTGAAATTTATATAACAGCCAAATTTAATTGTTAAAGTTCAAAAATGTTTTTTAATCAACTGAATGTCTCGTGATTTTAATTATCTGTTTACTATAAATTCAATTAACAATTTATTCAACACAATTGACTACGATAACTGCTAACATTGAAATATTTAAGTATACTTTCTAGCTTTTTGAAACTTGAATAATCTTGGGAGTTTTTTAATACATTTTGAAAACTGTATTTTATTCGGTTTTCGATTAGCAAAACCGTGATTTATTAAACTTTGATAAACTTTGGAATTTAATTATTAGATACACATTGTGCAGTAGTTTGTCTTACTGCTAATTTACGTTTTTAGCTTTGGCCAAAATCTCTGAAGCACTAAGGCTTTAGGAAAAGTGTTTGTGGCTTTTGTCGTTTTTAATGTAGGATATAGTCACTTGATTCGTAAGTGTATATTTTTAAAATAAACTTAAAGTTATCTTTCAAATGTCACATAACTTTCTATTGAAATGAGTTATGAGAATAAGTTATAATACGAACTTTTCACCTTGTGCCTTCAAGTAGATCTAGTTCTTTCGCTGTAGCGAATTTCAACTTAAAAAAATCTTTGATCTATTAAAAATTATGTAAGTACGTACAAAGTTTGATAAAATTTAGTACCAGCTACAACTTTTTGCTGTAGTTTTATGTATTCAGTATAGATATTTATGATGTGATCCTTATAATACGTGATTATTTATAATCTGTTAACTTATACTTTCCTACAATGATAATTTTAAAACAATTTAAGAATATTTTCTACCAGCTAGTAGGTATTTTCTGTGTCCTTTTGGAAACACAGAACTGGCAAAAAATTTCTTTGCTTCATTCCAGTTTTTTTCGTCAACTTAGGAGTAAGATATTTATTGTATACATATCTGATTCTTCTATTTTACTATCTTATATTTGTAATTTTTTTTAAATTTTGCTTGGTAGTGTCAAATTAAAAGATTTAAAGTGATATAATATGTGTAGCAACACTCCTGGATGTAAGTACATGGAGTAATTATAAGTCATTAATGGTTATAAAATCAATTTGTGTAAATATGTATGCACCCGCACTATGCGCTCTTTAACTACGTAACTATAAATATTTATCAATTCAATTTATGAACGTATTGACAGATATTAATTATTAACTATTATTTTAGGAATTGAATCGAAGCTTCCTAAAATGTAAACAATATTTTTATTATAACTGGCAAGATTATTTCATTCATATTTTTATAACAACTTACGTGTTATCTATGTACTTATCATTAAGTACGCGCAAAGAGTTAATGTTTACATTATGTTACCGTATTATTTATTGTGATTGTATATTATGGTTTAAATTAAGTACCTAATTGATAAAAGTTATTTGTACTTATGTCGAGTTCGTGGCGCTTCGAAAGTGATATTTTTAAGTAATTAGTGTGAACATGTTTGTTGTAAATATTAATAAATGCTGAGAGCTTTTTTGGTTATTTTATTTGATTCACAAAACGCTTACAGAAATTACATGCCATAACATCTAAAATTTTAGTAGCTAGTAGGTACTAACCATTGTTTATTGGGGTTTTGAGGTTTACTATTTTGGTAGCCTTACGATCACGAAAACTTGAATAATTATGCTTTTAAATTCACGTTTATAAGTATCTTTATCGTCTTCATTATTTAAATGCATTTGGTTGTCTAGAAAGCTGCGAAATCAGTGGAATGAGTTATGATAATATATATAACAGCGCCATCTGTGGCCAATGACGAAAAACTAAAACATCACCTTTCGTAATCGAAGACAGCACTTCTTTGGAAGAAAAATCATGATAGTTTTTAAACATTCATACTAGATGGCGCGCATTCCAAAAAACAAAACTAATCACGGATTTATTTTTAAACAAGCGTTTGTTTAACTTTATTTTGTCGGCTATTTTGGTGGTCATCGTCCGAAGTATTACGGACGTGGAGTCAAATAAAGTGATTGATTGATGACCCCATAACTTACTAGCTTTAAATATTTTCCATAGGTATTTTTCACGTTTTCCCGCTAACACAAACTACGAAAATAATTCAGCACTATTGTAATATCACTTTGCGCACAATTGGCTTTTGCGTTATAAACTTTGTAGGTGTTTTAAATTCATTTTGCTGATATTGTTGGTTATGATAAAGTGTCCTATGACCTGTTACTGTTAGGTACCTACTTAAAATGCTGTATGAGATTTTTTAAATTTAGTTTTTTGGATCATGGAATATACCTACACAATACTTCTAAACATTTTGTCCAGCAAGCAATTTATCACTTCGTTAAAAGCTCAATTACCGGTCAACTCAGCCCTCTATAAATTACTACGATTACTAATATGAACGGCGAAAAAATATCTTTATATCTACTTATAAATAATTCAATTTCTAGATAGTATTATCCATCCGAAGGTCGTTATTTATAATAAAGCTACACGTTTCATACAAAAATACAATTAGACTGGGAGACCATGAAAGTGGTTGACGTGCAGAAATGTAGTGAAAAGATCACCTTCGTTATGACGTCTATTTATTTTGGATCTAAGGTAAGAAGAAAAACAAGAAACATCTTTTTTAATTTATGAGTCGATTAAAACCTACAGATTTCCAAGTTTTTAGAAGCCGATACGACACTAATATACCTACCAAGAAACATTTTCAGACTTTGTTTATATTGTGAGTCGATTAATACCTATGATTTTCCAAATGTTTAAAAACCAACAGGTGAAACGAATAATAGAAAAGAAAATATCTTTTTGAGGGACCAAATATTCCGACTCAAGAATAGGTTATTATTCAATGTAATATTTTACTTTTATTTAAGTACACGAATTCTAGCCATAGGTACATACCTACCTAAAAGCTACATGTTTAGAACTTCACGACAGATGAACTGACTGTCTCAATAACTGAACTTATATTTTATTTGAAGGTAATGGACAAGATGACCACAATTCGTCAACATTGTGGACATTGCTTGAAAGGGCCCAACTTAGTTCGAACTGTGCTAGTTATGGTCTGCATGATCATGGTTGTTCAACAGGTAAGGTTAAATATGCCTGATTTTAATGATAATTAACAGCTTAATACAAATTTTCACTTATAATGGTTGTATTCCATGCATCAATGAAACAGCCCTTTCAAATTCATTTCTATTGATTGCTATCAATTAACGTTAGATAGTGTTACTATTATAGACGCTACTCCACTCTGTCTGTCTTACTGCCGCACTCAGAGACGTCATTTAACGTTAATGTTTTATTCCTATTGACATAAGTGTCATCTATAATTACTTAAGGAACTATTAACGTTAATGTTCATTAACAAAAAAATAATCGTCTTTATTCCTATTGACATAAGTGTCATCTATAATTACTTAA
>DWIY01000924.1:0-11223 GCA_018248615.1 Erynnis brizo brizo
AATTAATGACTTATAGTAATAGAACGAGTCTATTAAGGTAGTATATTAAATACGTATATTGGTATTATTGGTATGCACTTTTACAGGATTCTTCCGTGAGGATTTTTTTTATATTTTTCACATCTTTTATTTATTCAAGTATTTTTATGTCTACTCATAGGTAGGTATACTTTAAGACCGATTATTGATTTTTAACCAATGTCTTTACGGACACTGACACAAACTAATTTTCACTTTAGAAACTCACTACGAAACACTTTCAGTATTTCTGTAATTTTAAAGGGCGTAGCGCGACGAACCTATTTACAGTTTGTGCTACAAGTCTACGGAAATTATGAATATTTTTCCGCGTAAGTATTGTACCGTAGATTCTACCTACCTTCTACGCTTGAATACCTACCCTTATCTCTACACCGCTATTCTCGACTGATGACAGACAGGGTAGTCAAAGATACTGCAAATATTTCATCGCTTCCATAATATGGAGTAGGTTTATAAGATTAGTTTTGCACTGGACTTAATCTTATTCTTAGTCCTAGTCTTACATAGAAAAACTTAAAATCCTACTCAGAAAGGATTTACTATTATTATGCGAGCAAACGAGCTGAAGGGCCATTAAGATAGCTGGCTGTACACTTAGGTAGGTACCTATTTGGTAGAAAAATATTTTAATCTACTTATACATAAAACGACGCAATTCCAAAGTTAACAACATAACTTAAGTTGATAAGGAGAGCCATAAAACTTAAGAACATGTCATTAACATCTGTTTCGCACCAGCCGCTGAATATCTATCTAGGTACCTATCTTCAGATACCGCATATCATGCCGATTATGATTTATGAAGCGTTCACTCATTTATTCGCCGGACATCGTCTTCGCCGTTTCGAAACACGTTACGCCAAAATCGCTTCAAGCTACGATTTATAAGCTTCTAAGAATGAATTGCCTTATTAATATTCTCAAGTAAGAAAAACACCGCAGTTGGAATTAAGATTGTTTCTCCTTTTTGCCCCAAGGTCAGTGAGTTGACTCGTTATTATCACAACGTGTCTTACTACAAATGCGAATGCGATACTACCAAGAATCAAGATATTTTTATTTCATGAACAACTAACGCCATCTAGTTTAACGAATACGAACTTTGTAAAGGGCATACTTCCACATACTGCGCGCGCGCATACTTTGCCAATCCGCCAACATCAATTATTTTTAGATTTTGATTAAATATCATAATAGTCATAATAGCATTGCCTTCATGTTATGTATTTATTTATATATAAGTCTAAGTATAGAGCAGCATTGGGTTCATTTCCAAAAATATGAAACAACTTCAAAGTGCTGTTGGCAACGCTATCTTATCACGTGCGTGTATTACTTCAATGTACCTATGTACCAATCAATGCAAGTGTTAGATACTGATACTGATATAGTATTTTGTAGAGGTTTTGAAATGCATTCACATGATTATAATCTAGGTTTAATTAAATGTTTATTAAATATTGTTTTAGTAGGTACCTAAAAACTTAAGGCGATGACCTGACGATAGCCATATTAGCTCGCACGAGAAGGTACCTACCCGCTACCGCCACCCTCTTAATCAACCAAGAAGCAGCACGACCTTCATGTCTTGGGCTTTTGTAAAGTGCAAAATAAGAGCTATGCTTGGCATTAATTGATATATTGAAATATAAAATATTATATAGACGACCAAATAGCCGATATACTCGTAGGTAACAACGTCAAGAAATGTCAAGAAATTGAAGTAGCAATGGGCTGGCCACATGGTTGGTAGGAGCCATAATAGGGGTTCTCGAATGGCGACTATATAAATAAAGGCAAAAGGGTAACATGCCGCTTTCCAAACAGAAGGAATGGAATGGAAACCTGCTAAGGGCAGCGCGAAACCGTTAGATTTCCGTTTCTCTAAATCTAACAGTTTCCAGTTAGACCCAGGACTGAGCGGAGTGGCGATCCAGCAGTGGATGGCTATCAAATGGCTGATAGGTACTTACTTACTAGACAAAGACTTACATCGCTAGAGATTTTGTGAATAATTAATTAACTGTTGTTTTTTTCATTATCATTATTATTTTTATATTGATAAGTTTGATAATCCACGCCCACGTGTAAAAACAAAGTTATAAGAAAGGCTACCGTTTGTGGATTGGATACAATCTCTATTGTTTTGATAACCCCGTGATAACCCCTTCCTTCTACGGCTATGATGTAATTGTATCACATTAATAATCCACTGCAGGTTCGAGTTTCCTCTCACATTGACAAGGAATTAGTTAGTCCACCACGCTGGCCTAGTGCAAGTTGGTGATTTACAGCGAGTGACGTTTAATTTTATATTGCGCACATATTTTTTTAAGAAAGTTATTGGTGCCACTGGGATGCGAATCCGGAGTCGGACCCCTCCAGATATTTATCCTTTTCCCTCCGGATTTTATAGGCCGATCGGCCTCGGTCAACCTGGCCAATCAACCATAGCCATTGTTAATCGACATTGATACGATATCTTCTGCAGCACAGCCTTCCGTGCCTTATGCACGCACGATTAGTTTTAGCCCTCGAGTTCCATTCGACACATTGGATGTAATTAAGTACTAGTTGGAGTAACGATTTCTGGGTTGATGCTCGTTTTGTCGCTAGTTTAGCTAGGTATAATTACGGCAACTTCCGCCTCTTGCCAAGCGTGGCATCCTGGGTCACACTATCGAAGTTTTCTACATCGCTTACATAATAATATAAATTATACAAAACTCCGTAGGTATCTGCGGATAATCCCTAAAATGGATATCAACGGTTACCTTTGGTTTAACCGTTTATTACAAGCTATATAGGTATTTATCAATTCACTCAACATCAATGTTACAATTGATGTTGAGTTCCTTCAGATTTGAAAAAGTTTTTGTCAAAGCTTCATAGATTTTTATCCGAAAAATTGTTTAATGCCATATATTATTAGTTAATTAAAGTTGTCTATAAGATAAGAACTTACATACCTAGGAATTTTATAAATACCAACGTTATGATGCGATGCAAACTAGCACTAACACTCATTTGGCAAGCGTGCCAGCGAGCCCTTTTCTCTTCAGAGTGTCTGGCTAAGGGCACAGACTAATTTATTAATTTAGTTTGTATTTGAAGGTCTCTTGACCCTGATGAATCTTGCAGCTTCAGATAGTTTCTTTTTTTGACTTGTTTGTATAAACCAGCCTTATTTTTTTAATCATGAAAACCTTAATGCACGGCATAACCGTTTCCTAACTGGTTTTGAGTCCAGGTTTCTCCAAACTCCAGGTTTGGAGTGTACCTACCTAGTAAGGATGGTATGTTAGATTTTTGATATTAAATTATTTGAAGCCAATAGAAACTGCTAGGCTATTCTTGATTAGTCTGAATTTAAGTAGATTATGGTTTATTTCAGAAGTTCTTCTGCGTAGGTATTATAATAATTGTTCAGTGTTGTTCACTCGAGTTCAGAGGTGTTACAACTTGAGATGGTTTTATTCACATTAGTGGTAGCTAACTCGCAATTAACTTACTTCAAATCTGTTTTCGTCTGTTTATTGAATTAAATTTTTATTTTTATTTATTATTCTAAGATGACATAACAAGTGTTTTGTATCAAAATAAAGTGAGCCAGAAGCCCAGAATCAATCGGTCTCGCTCACGCGTGCTCTCCAAGGAGGGCGACGTTCAATGAAAGTTTTGCACTTCGTTTCTTGAATGAAATGACGTCACCACCTAGTACGTCTGCGTGTGTACTATATAGTACGCTTATATAGATAATTGGGCTCTTTCTTTTGGCGTCAGATATTCTGTTGCGGTGCTTGCTTGTGCTTGAATAGAATAGTCACAACTCAGTAGCGATGTGAGTCGGACGCGGTCGCTCGTTACCCCTGTCTTCGCGCTCTTTCGCGCTGCAGGCGGAGAACTCCGTCGCGATTTGGGACAACCATTACTTCTCTCCCTCACACGCCTAAAGCCGTCCCTGTTTATTTTCACTGATCGTGAGTACTCGTGATATAATTCTGCTTGTCATTGATGTAATCAGCTCAATGTTTACATTGAGCCCGTATCATCGAGTGATGAGAATTCATTGCGGATTCGGGAGCCGTTCGTGCTGCGTTATCGCTGACGGCATCGCAAGGGTAGGTGAAGTTTCTATTCCTATAGCTTTTTGTGCCTTTTGTAGATTTCGTTTCAGAAACTGGACTGACTAGAATTAGATGTCCTAAAGTTTTTGTTATCACAGTCCGTACAACACAACAAATAAGTACCTACCTTGTTTAAGATAGATAGTGTCGGTTAGTAGGGATACTTAGATAATACCTAATATACTAATGCAAACAGATGAATTCAAATGTATCATAACAACGACCATGACAATGACTTGCTATTGCCAGTGAGTCACACTAGAACACTGCCCCCTGACCTATTTTCACAATGACTGAAGTTAGGAACAGGAGCGTTGGAGTCATATTCACAGATAGTAACATATAATATCATTGTATTCACACAAATCCCGAGCCCTGCGTCTATCATCCGACCTAAGTACCTTTGTTAGGTTAGTAGGTTGTACTTTTAAAAGTAATTACCTACTAAATCATATTATCATTATCATCTTCATTACAGCCCTTCGTAGTCCACTACTGGAAATAGGACATTACTAATAATAATATAAGTATTATACTTCTTCCTTTCTATGCTCTACAAAACTACATTATCTACCATTGGAACTAGGTAACTAGTAATAAATAGTATACCTATGTAATTCTAATTACATACGTATAGAGTTAAATGGTCTTTACATTTTAAATTAAAAACTTATCAACTAACAAATACATTTTAGTAGCGGTTATCTAACTTATGTACCTAAAATAAATGAGAATCGATTTTCAGTTTCGGACTTTGATCCGTCAAGGTGTTATCGGCGTTAATTGTATCGACCTCGCTAGGTTTTTACTAGTGAGCATTGAAATATAATAATCATATTGAAATATTTTTCAGATTTTATGGTATATTTGTCCACGTAAATTCTCACAGTAAAGAATGTCATTGAGGGGAGCATTCTTTAAATCATTCAGGGTCTTCGATGATTTTTTGTTGGAAAACAAACTAAAGTCTGCGGTATCTGCCAATGTGCAATGCCCGCATGTCTGGCTATTGACCTGTACCTACACACTGTGGGTATATAGGAGCCAGGAGGTCATTGTACTAAGCCTTTCTTATCTTTAAGAGAAGCTTGCACAAGATAGTGGACTTAAACTTTTTGTTAGAAACTAAAAACATCGGTGGATGTGTCTTTGATCACCAGAAATCACTTTTATTATGTTGCGATCATATTATTATATAACAGGGTACAAATAAGGGTATTTTTTTCCAGTTTACAACTTGTCCGTTCCAAGTGACTGAAAAATTGGGCAATTAGGTACATTTACATACATACACAAACAACATTATAAAAAATAATATCTACCTATTAGTTAATATTTTGGTACGCTATTATTTTCATCCTAGCCAGTAATAAACTTGCATTCGCAAAAAAGCATAACAGAACTTCACAATTCACAAAAACAAGGTTGAAGTTGAACTTCTTGTATTCTGAGGCAATTTGACGAAATTAAACGTTAACTACAAGTCACGGTAATTAAAGCGATAAATGTGGGAACTACTCGCTGCCACCATTCAATCTAGGATTGATTTGATACGTGCAGAGCCTGAGATCGTTCAAAGGCACAATTTGAGCCATCGCTATACCCTCATAATCCGCGATGGATCCAATTTGCGTTAAGAGTCAATATGGTGCTGCAGGAATATTCAGACGACCAATTAATAAGAACAAAGTAAATAGAGCACAGTGGCAAGCTCATCTAGTGGCATTCAGGCCCAAACTCATTTTAAGAATTCTTATGCACAGTCACGAGAAGAGTCATAGAATCAGCGTACCTATATGCATTAGTGTATTCTATCGCAGTTTTTGCCAATAAAAAGCAATTCAATACGGTTCTCAACTCCAAAGGTTGTGGTAGTTAACCTTCCGTAGTTATAAATAAAACGTCGACTGACGCAATAGAAATGCAAGTCATAACTCATACTCGTAAGTAGTTAATAAAACACAATAAAACTGTTTATTCAACTTTACAATTGGCGGATACACTCGTGAATGTTTTGTTTGAGACATTCATCATCATATCCCGTCCATCGAAACACAGCTGTTTATGCTATGGAAATGACAACAGAAAATCGAAAGAAATATTAGGTACTTATGTATCCAATGTGCTAATATCGACGTACATACATACATACATTTATGCATCTGCTATGAAAATACATTTTCATTGATTCATTCCGGCCTACGTAATCGGAGCAACAGGTTGACGTCAAAAACATGTCGCAAATAATTAACGTTCCTTTGCGTGCACAATTATGTAATAGATAGCACACAATGTTTTATAATGGAAACGTCACGCGATCAAAACAAAGTCAAGTAAGCCAATAGAAAGGGTAGCTATTAATGATTTAATGAACACTATAGTATAGCACAGATTAGGCACTTAGGAAGTTCTATAGGTGGTGGTCCATGCGAGTTTTTCCCGGGAGATATTAATAATAAATGTAAGTTCATATTCTTCGTGTCTTTTGTGCGTTTGGGATGGGCAGTTCTCATGTGTGTCACCAACATACTACCTCATTTTTCTCAGTTTCGATCCGATTTTTATGTATAATATTTATAATCATATTTGAAGTTGGATACCCAATCCACTTAGCAGCAAGTGGGCTGTAAACATGCTTGCTACCCATTTACACTTCTCTAGTTTTTATAATCGGAGCAGTTACAATAAAGACACCACCAACTCTTTGTTATGTTTTACAGTAGGTAATTGTTTGCATAAACTATCCTTATCAAAATATTTGCCGACCGTCTGCTAAATCCCAAAACAAATGCCTCTTGATAACTGAACCTACCTGGCTATAGGTAGAATATAATAATAATGATAGGATAAACTACTACACATTTTAAAGATAGATTATCTAAGATACGAATATTACGAATAGATATATTATCGTATCAAGGTAATTAGGCTGCTCTATTTTTACATCGCAATAAAGTAGAGTTCGATAACCTTTGGATAAAGTGGCTTGGTCCGCTAACCTATTTAGAATTGGAAAATTTTTATTGATAGTAGGTATGTGTACTCATTTGGTCATTTATTTATTAAAGGGCATAATTTTGGTCAACGTAATGTTTATTAGTGCTCTCTATGAATTAAATAAAAAATGTATTAATGATGGAAAAAAACTGTGTAGGTATTAAATTGTACGTAGGTACCTACTTATTCGTAGTAACTATACATAAATGGTGAAAATGTGCTATGAGTTTATTAAATTTAAAAAGCATTATTATTACACTTTCATTTAAATTACTAGTCTACATAGGAACAATATTAATCTGGTCAAAAAATTAAACTTTTGGATTGCACAATGTAACCAACTAATTGCACGTTTGCACTCGTTATTTGGTTTAAATTGGATAAGTAACCTCTTTTATAATTGTTTGATGTGGCCGTAATTTGCACATTCAACAAGTTTAATTAGTGATAATTATAACTAACAAAACACCGCCATCTCGATTTCATTTAAATGTGTTTAGTATTCACGTCAAAACATATTTTTTGAAGTGCCTTATCGTTCAGTGTATAAAATTAGGCATAAGGAAAGGAAATAAATTGTTAATAAAAGGTAAAAATTGTGAGTATCTATGCTCAGTTCATTCGAAATATTAGTAAGTGCTACGTAGTTGATGATTATTCTGACCATAGAAATAGGTAGAATTTTTATGCTGGTAAATATTTTTATATTTCTATTAACCTAATAGGATCACTTTTTAATCTAATTCTCAATTCACAGAAAGTAGCTATAGTACCTACCTTTGTTTTTAAATACTTATAGAACAAGATCAGTGTTAGAGGTAAATGTTATTAATATCTGGCAATTAACACTGACAAAGTAGCAATATTTACATTACCAATAATCTCTTATGACGGATAGCGACATCTCGCGTGCCGAACTGCCGATAGCATTCGATAACCGTATGAAATTGTTGAAAATCGATTATTTCGCACACGGATTAAGATTATCTTGAATGTCAAAGCATCCGTTTTCTTTACGTAATCCTGTAATATGCCGCTGTGTTGTGTTATCAGTAGTGTTCCTGCCGTCAGCTGGTACGGTACAAGGTACGTTGACAGTTTATTTAGTTTTCTGATTTTAATTCACTCATTCATTGAGAACTTTTTCAGTTTCATCAATATTCACTATGAGGAACTGAGTCATGCTTGCGAATTTCTAATATTTAATTTTCTGGTTCAAGTGATTCAATTTTGAGAACTTTTTCACTTTCATCAATATGCACAATGAGAATTTTTGCGAATCTTAATGTCAAGTACTTTAACAAGTGTTTCTTGGTATATTATATTATAGGTTCTTTTAGGTGCTTAACTTACGTTGGCAGCACGCCCGACCTTGTCCGAACTGTATGACAGTATTCGGATATCTCCGAATCTTCGCGTGGAGTACAGCGAATTTCTGTACCTTCATCGTTAGAAACGGAATTCTGTGTTGGAATGAAAATCATCATCATCAACAGAACTCACGAGGAAATTAGTCCTTATGAGTTCTGTTCAATACCTATAATATACCTACCTACCACCTACATTATAGTCCGTCAATGTTAACTCACGATAGTAGTTAATATTATAGACACTAGATTTATTTCGTGGTTACAAACAATACCATACAGTAGTAATTCTACGGTGTAATACAAAAGAAATAGGCAGTGTGTAGCGGATGGAAACTCTTTATGCTCTAAGTCTACGCTTTTGTTGCTACAAACGCCAGCCAAGTTTGGGAAACACATGTGATCTTTTTCTTGCTAAAGAATACAATCCATGTTTGTAAGGCTTCTCGAGAATTGACGGTACTACTCTTATAATACAAATTGAATATGTGTAATTGGTGGAAAATTTCCTGCTTTGAGACTTAAATAATGTCTATAGCTAGGTAGTACCTAGTAGTCCTAGTCCCTACCTAAACTTTAGGCAAAACGGCATCATAGACTTTTCTTTCTTTACTAAATAAAAAACTATGTATCGTTGCATAAAACCGCTAACACATGTGAAGTGGGGAAAATACTTAAACCATAGGTACCTCAGGTTTTATTTGAATATCGGCATGTCTTTTTACGAGTATTTGTTCTCCAAAGGATTAGTAGCTGTCTGTCTGTAGAGAACTGCATGAACATCAAGTGGATTTCGTACTTTCATCGAACTTTTTTAAAGAACAGAGTCTTTGTAGAGTAAGCAAACAACTAAAGGGTATATGTAGGTATGTGTAAAATTGTAAAGGGTATAGGTATAGGTAAGTCACTGATGTTGATTTGAACTTCTTTATTAGCCAACTTAAGGGTATTTTTTATCGCTCTCTAAATGACTAGAAACCAAAAGTAGGTACATCAAGGAGAAAGGTATTGGCTTCAGAGTCGGGTGATTTTTGAAAAACAAAATTGAAACATATAATTTATTTTGATGGAACTCGTATTGAAACTTAAAATATTTGATTATATAAATATTTATTATTTCACGATAGAAACTGTTATCGCTTATATTCGCTCAATATAAAGCAGATGAGGCAGTATACGAGTAGGTACATAAGAGAAACGTTTAACATCTTGTTACATTCGAACGTTTTTTAGACTAGCGATACATTATTTCGGAATTTCTGACGAATAGACTACTAGTTGTGTTGGTGTAGGGTTTTGTTCATTAGTATCTATTATTTTGTTTGACCACGATAATTTAAATCAAATTTTTAGTATTATCAAACATAATACCAAACCATTGCATTTCAGGCAATGTAATAGCCATAGACTTCAGTATAGTGTTGTTACAGTCTGACAACCACCATCAACCTTTACCTTCCTCGAAGCGCCATAATGCTCATCAAAAATCCTTCTAGAAATCTTTATTATCATCGAATATTGTTCGCAGGTATTATGGACAAAAGAATATTGACAGCTCGGTGACAGAATGCCGGTCCTCCGTAACGCAGACCACCCTGCCTCGCAGATCACAGACTCCATCGCGACGAGATATGGCGTCGCGGTGCTCGGCTCATGGGCTGCTGAAGGAGGTAAGATAGATATTGATTGATAGATAGCTTATGTGTGTGTGTGCTTTTGATACCTATGAAAGACCCGCCCTGAATTCCCTGAATCCTGAGCTGTTGAATGGTGTAAGCAAATTGGCATCGTAAGGCGTTCCATACAAGGTTCTGGAGTTCTCTCTAAATGCTAATACTGCTGAGATACTTAGGCTAATTGATCGTTTACTGGAGACTCCCTACATGCAATGGATCCTAAGATAATGATGGAGGTAGACAAATTTATTACTGGTTCGAAGTTTCAGTCTCCATAAGGGACAGCCAAAGAAGGGGTTTCAGTAAGAAATAATCCTTAAAGAATCTTGATAATTATGTCGGTGACTGAATGCCGTTCCTGCAACGCGTAATAGTATAGGATAGGATGTACCTATAGTAAATAAACGATAACTCTGTAAGTAGGTGTTCTTCATAATTAGGGAGTTAAAGTAGCTTTTGAAAATGAAGAAAAGTATCTATAATTTGTCGGTGTATATGTGATAAGATTGTGAATTTATTTTTGTTCTAAAGTTCCGAGCATTAGAATATATAGATAAGGTGTTCTAATATTATTATCACCACCAACACCATGTACACATGGAGATTGTTATCAATAACTATAGTTCTGGCTTTTTAAGATAAAAATACGAAACTGGAATTCATGATTGATAGAATGATTATTACTTTTCAATTTTCATTCGTTTCCATATTATCATATTCTTACATCAAGTCTTAGATGGGTGTGACCGATATTGAAAGTAAAATTTATCAGATAAAAGTCATTTGTCGGTTTCATTTGTGGTTTGATTATGATAATTAAGATTATCATCGCGTTGATAGTTTGGTTGTGTTTCTTTTTGAAAAGCGATAGAATAAATTAGATACAATACACTTGAATAACTGCATCCAAAACCAATGAAAGTTAACAATCTTTATTAATTATCCTCCTTTTTTTCAGCAACATATCCTTTCGATTTGACTAAGACCCGTTTACAAATACAATCGGAGGTGGCT
>DWIY01000925.1:0-11221 GCA_018248615.1 Erynnis brizo brizo
AAAATCTTTTACATCAATTATTAAATCTAAATATTCTTATTCTCAGGACAATTATTATTAAATTCAAATTAAAAACTTCATGACTGGCAGATGTAGAATGATTAAGTTATTATTGTAATTTATAGTTCAGATTTATAGACACACTTTAATTATATAAATACTTTAATGATGTATTAATTGATTTTGATGATGTATGCATGGTGGCTTGCTTGCCCATTTGCTAATCAAATACATTAAAAAACAATTTCAATAAAGGGCACTCACCCAATGTGGAAGATAGACTTTCCCTTCATCAGCCACGAACTCCAGCACACCACAGTGGGTTATTCTTTTAGTCTTTTTGTTTGTGAGCTTGAAAATCATTGGGTATTCAATATTTAACCTTGTGAGCTGCTCCAGAGCTGATGGTGGCATTATTACTGAAGAGGAAAAAATATAGATTATTGGTTAGAGTAGTACACTGTAGATAGTAGTATAGTGAAGTAAGATAGTAATTGTAGCCCTTGTAGTATGATGAATTCAGCTGTCATGTCAATATTTTCATAACTTTATGAACCTAATACTTTTGTTTCTTTGAAAAGCTTTGAATAAGCATTAATCTCGTAAAGTCTTCAGTCCGAATCTACTGGTTAAAAGAATATTTGAGTAAATTAGGACATGATGGACTGATATGGACTGTACATGGACTTATTATAGGCCTATGCACCCTAGAGGTAAGGCTTTAACAACATCTTTGCCCCGATTATATGGGTGATGGTAAATTTGACCTTTGAAGTAAATATAATTTAGATTTGTTTTGCCTTACTTTTTCCTCCTCTTTCAACATCCTGTCTTTCATTCCCTGGTAACATGGAGACGGAGTAACATCGATAAGTCATGATAAAGGGCCTTGTAATCTCGTGGAACATGTTGAACCCAAACTGAAACTGAATACGTGTATTTTAAGCAGACAATGGAAATTCAAACAACAATATTAAGTAGACGAAACATAAATAAAGTTTTATACCATCTTGAGGTTTTATTAATAAATCCACAGTAAGACTATAAATTTAACAAACGAACAAATAACAATAGTTAAAGATTTTTATTTTAATTACTATATTAATATTATTAAATTACAACACAATGACAGCAATGACTTGACAATACAAATTGATTTTGAAAACAATCAGGATCAAATCAGGATGTCATGTCAACAACCCTATCTTGTCAAGTCATGAATGTCTATGCTATGTATTCGTCTATGTATTCGTGGGGGATGTCTATGACTGAACTTAAGACAAGAGCTATAGCCTTTAAGTAACCCCTCAAGTATTTTATGATTTTAATATATAAAAGGTAATATTTTAATTTAATTTATAAATAACGATTGCAAATATTTTTCTAATGACACAAACATAAATTTTAGTTCAGTTAAATTCATTAATTCAAGTACGAGTATCCGAATCAAAATAGTGATTCAAGCAACGATTTCTGTATTTTGCATCTCTTTCTTTCCCATCATTTGATCGTTCATTTCTTTTCATTCATTTCATTTGTATATGTGGCAGCCGCGGTGCTATAATCGCAATTTCTCCACACAACAGCAAATACAAAAAACTAAATTTCCTTCATGTAGAGTTAATAAAATCAGTGAGTAAGCGAATATAATTTTTGAGTTAGAAAAACTTTTATCGCGTTCGGGTCATTGTCATTTTTTCTTTCAAACATGAATGAACGCCATGTTGATTGTCAAAGCTTTCAAAGGTGTTTTCCGATCGGAAGAAACGGCAGTGAATTGAATTTTGTGTTATATTTTCAGCCTTCGCGATATCCCAGAGTCGCTTATTAGCTGTAAAAGTGTAGTTGGAGCGGAGAGAATTCGCAAAAATGGCTCAAGTATTGCCGATACGTTTTCAGGAGCACTTACAGGTGAGTACGCCCATCGGTGTTTTATTGGATTTGTAGATGGTGGTGTATGAGGGGGGCTAAATAGGATGTTGTGAAGTAATTTTTGATGGTTTTGAAGGGTTCGAAGAGGGTTTAGTATAGTAGTATTAGTAGTAATGACATTGCGCAATTGTCGTTGACGTTTCCACCCCCTTCTGGCCACGGGAGGGACCCGGTATCGATTTGCCCCACTTCTCCCAATGGATCATATGATACCAGTAGTAATACTTCTTATTCAAGCCCGAATGATTCTTCTTCTTAAAATGCGAATAAAAAACAAGCCTTGGAGTCGTAGATATTCTTTATTTGTATCATAGATTTGTATCAGCTGAGTTTTAGCAATACTTTGTGATACAAGTTTTTGTATAATGTTTTCGATTAGATATCCCTTAATTGAATTAATTCTAACTGATTATACCTAATTAAACATAAATTTGGAAAAATATATGTTTTATAAAATTGAATGACACCAGTAAAGGTGAAGGAAAACATCATCAGGAAAGATATTTCTCTATAAAATGTCTTCAAAGATGTGTTAAGTCCACCAACATATAATTGGCCAGCATGGTACACTTGAGCCTACATTGATCTCATTATGAGAGAAGACACACATTACTACAAAGACACTTGGTTAAGACTGCTCATACCCTACCACAATGAGAAATAATTAAACTTCAATGAAAAATAATTATGTCATATTGTAATTTGTATGTCACCAGAAACAGGTTATAAGTTGCCTCTTGACAATTAATTGTAGCTGAGTAATAAAGTTCAGTAATTACATACATTATATTCGATAAGGGGAGGCCCATGTCCAGCAGTGGACTCCCAAGGGCTGAAAAGAAGAAGAAGAAGAAGAATTACATACAATTAAAAACTGTAAAATAGTGAGAATTTTAGAAAACTTTATTGTATGGTGTTTTATGTATCCTTATTTTTTCCAGTGTTGTATTATTATATGTACTGTTTAAGCTAATTCTATATCAAAAAATATTTGTGTATTAAAAACTTTTAAAACGTTCTATTGTATAATCACTTGCTATAATATACATTTGCACAAAAACAAAGAGCATTGTGGCCGAAAACTGTGCCAAAAATATTTGCCAGCATGTATACACCTAAAGAACATAAACATCTTTGTTTCTAATGTAAACAACTGTGGCTATAAATTTACTTTATGTATAATTATAAGGATATTTCAGATTGTACTGTCTAAAATGTTCATTATGAGATTTTTGTGTTAAACTAAATCAGCAACCATATTGGTACAGTAGCTTACATAGGTATTATATACCTAACTCAGAAATTACTATGTGGGAACTTCAAGGGTTCAGGAGGTGTAGTGACCAGAAACACAAAGACATTATCATATTACTTACTTACCTTACATCTGAATACTCCTTTTTCACTCAAAGTTACTTACATAAACTTAACAAATGTCATTTAATTTTCAATTACTAAATCTTCATACAATTGGAATAAATAAGAACAAATAATTATTAATAGATATTTACAAATAACACTTCCAATGGTGAATTCTAGTGCAGAGGACAATACTACACATGTGCGATGTATAAAATCACTGAGTCTCTTGGTCTTATCTTCTTAAACTCATCACCATAGGTTTTAAATGACTGAGCTATTCAAACTACCCAAGATATTAATCGCAATTATTAACCCTTGCAGCTCACAAATGTCGGAATCAATCCGGCGTCGATATCATTCAACACCCTCACAATGGAGTCGGACAAGTTCATCTGTGTCCGAGAGAAGGTCGGGGAGACGTCGGAGGTGGTGATCATCGACATGGCAGACCCCACGAACCCGATCCGCCGCCCCATCAGCGCCGACTCCGCTATCATGAACCCGGCGAGCAAAGTCATCGCGCTCAAGGGGAAGGCAGGCGTTGAAGGTGAGTGTGTGTACCTTTTCTACCTTATGTATCATAAAGTCTCATCAAGGTATCTTGTAATAAGGCACCTTGGGCATGTGTGCGGCGTGTGCCGGCGGCGGTGGCGCAGACCTCACGACTTCGACTTGGGAGGGTGCCTTGAAGTTCGGAGACGCTGTAAAAGTACGTAATGTTGAGCGTGTTGTTGCCAGAGTGTTGACTAAGGTTTTCAAGCCTTCATTTGGATCCTTTCTTTAAGTGACTTTGAAATTTTAATTAAATATTTATTGAAGCTGTGATTTTATAACGAAAGGCTCGTAATTTAAGCTGTGTCAATGTTGGTTAAAAAGTGAAAGTGATACCACTCTAGCTAGTCTAGTTAAGTGTTAAAATTTTGTAATTGCTTTGTTTTCATTCAAAGTTATCATAGCAAGCTTTTGCTTAGGATCTTGTTCAATCATAAACAATGATACAGTCTATTATGATGAAGCACTCTCAACTTAAGCACTCTTGCAATGGCATGCTATTTTTATTTTGTCTATTTTAATAAGAAAAAACTGAAGATGTCAGACATTACACATTGTACATTGCAATTGTCTTCAAATCAAGGTTTGTATATTTTCAATAGTTTGTACGGCTCATATAAATAAACAATTCCAAATTAAAAACAATTCTAACTTAAAAAAGCTTCTAGATAACATGAATATAACTTGAGTAGTTAAACTTTAAAGACTGTTTATTTATACGATCCTCAAAAGTAAAATTCATGTCATGCATTAGATGTTTATTACTTTTACTGGCATTTAACTTAACAAAGTAGTCGTTCACGTAAAGTTAGCTGCCCACGCACAGTCGCTTTTGGCAGATTGCGGTTCAGCATCGCTTAGTAGGCAACTTGCCAACATCTAAAGGCATACTGGTATGAATATGGCCTTTGACATTTTTATAAACGCAGGCTTTTGGAGCATGTGTTCCTTGATCTATTTAATTTAAAGGTTTCATTTTTGATCAGTGTTTGGTTTGCCACAGCCCACATTATACCTATTTGCATCTAATAAGAATACGAGTAGGTATGTTCCACAGATATTGATCCCATTGGGATGATAATGGGCTGAAATTATCTTACAATGGTTTTTTTATTAGGCACTCTTAGACACTCTTAAATAGTTACATCCCTTTTAAAATAGTGTTCCCGTATATTATATTTTATAGCATACCTTAAGAATATTATACAGTTATTTAATAAGAACAATTTTTTTGAGCAATAAAATTAATATACGCTAACATAGCGTGCTGCCCGACAAATAACAATATTTAAAAACAAATTAAAGGCTGATAAAATATGGCGTCTGATGAATTATTCTTTACATTTATCTATAACTTTCATATATTCCACGGTCCTCGCTCTTCAATAAAGATAAAAGTCCACTCTTTGTGACTAATAAAATGACCTTTATTAGAAGTGTGATAAAAATTGTGTTTACAGATAAATTGTTCACTCCAGACATATAAAACTTTTTTATCTGTGTTATGATTTAATGCTATATAAACAGACTTTGGACCACTTTATTTACTAACTATTCAACTTTCATATTATACAAGTGTTAATAATATCAGTTTTAAATTCCACTTTTTAAATTAATTAATTAATTATTTATTTCCCTAAAAACATCTTATAAAGAAGGTAACATTTTTCTCGATTTTCGTGAAAGTTTAAGAGTAAATAAAATAGCCCTGCCTACTTTGAAATAAAAAACGATTGTACTCTGTGATAAATATGTGATAATAAGGATTATATCTCATCATTTTTGATAAGAATACTGATAAATAACAACTTAGCAACTTTTATCGTTTCTCATTGCTTCACAAGACATTGAACTTGTTCATAATAGCAATTATTGTATTTTTAGACATTTGACTCCTTTTGTATAATTAAATCTCATGTATGATCTAAAATTGTACATCTTTTGTGTCTTGCTTCCTCTCTGTGCCCCGTTTCAGCGACGGTCTACGTAACTCGTAACGTAACGTAAAATTTTACGTACGTAAACGTTTTCTACACATTCTGCCCTCGTTGATCACGTTTGCGCTAGAGAGCAGAGAATTTTCTTTCTTTGCGAAATTTGTAGAGAGGGTTCTTGAAAATTTGATTATTAGGAAACGCATGATGTGTACGGTAGTTTGCTCAAAAACAATGAAAAATGCCTTTCAACTTATTATTAGCGTTAATATTGACGATGCAAAAATCTTTAAAACGTTCAGTACCTTCGACACCAAGCAGGTTCCTGTAAGCTTCAATTGCAGTGCTTACGACACGCTTAGCAGGCTAACTGCGATATTTAGGCGTGTAGGTGGAATCCATAAAGCGCACACCAAAGTTTTCGTGGCATTGAACGTGTTAAAGATGCATTAACGTATGACTATGACCTTCTCAGAAAACGCTTTATAGGTATGATGAGTCACCCACGCGTGCATTACACTTTTATCCCCGCTTACAAGAATATACGCAAAGCACGGAAACAAGCGTAATTAAACAGTGAACGCCCCCCGACGCCCCCTTTTTGTGCCCGTGACGACGGAACGAAAGCGCTGTATTAAGTGCGTGCATCGCCTAAAAGAACTAACACTATGCCAACACCGATAATATAAGTCTATTAGTATGTTGTTCGTAATAAGTCTATTTCAAATATTGTGTATTACCAAAGAATGGACAATTGCTGATATACCTACTTTGTAAAGCCATTTTCGAGAAAACAAATATTTTTTCTCGATTGTGTTCCAGTATCATAATAATTTACTACTGTAGACCGATCGATGATTCATAGAAATAACACATAACGTATGTAATCGACATGACTTGTTTGGCAAACGTTTACCTATCTATATTTTTATATTCATGTAAATAAGCCAAATGTCTCTTTGAATAAAAAAAATTGAAGCAGAAAACGGAGATTATAAATAACTTCATCAGGTAGCGTTAATCATCACAAAAGTAGGAAAATGGTTGTATGACATCATCATAGATTAGATGACAAGATGACGTGTACCTTACTTGTCAAAGTTAACCCTAAAATTTTGTTTTTGGCATTCACTTTTCTGTGGATTGAGCCCTTCTCTCTCTTTGCACGTTTCTCAGTTTGTATACGTACTTATGTATTGACATTCCGTACGATTACGTAAAAGATGGGTCTTCATAGTTATGCGTCATCATACCGTAGTGAGGTGGGGAAATACTTTCTGTATGTTTACAATTCACTGTATTCCGTCCGTATTTTTCTCAAAAAAACATTTACAATCGATTCAAATCAGAAAATTTGTTTCATGACTACAACCTTATTTTTAAAACAAAAATTAGTACACAACAGACCAATGCCTTTATGGTTCAGCGCATAAACAACTTAGGTCCCGTTAGCTAAAAGTAATTGATCTATTGTTCGACTTACCAACGCAGGCTTGAAGCATCACCTTAGGAAAATTTCTCCCATTCCCGACCGTAATGGATATTTTGACCCAATAAATGTGATGTCGTCACTCAATGTGACCTTAAAAGCCTTGACTTAAATTGGAAAACATATAGGTAGTGAGTTAAAAATATTGAGACTTTATTTTAAATAGCGGTTTAGTAGCTTCGTCGATTTAGGCGATCACTTCGTTGCATAATTTTTAATGCATGAGACATTTAGTATGGTTAGGAAAGAGAGCATTTTAGGCTTTTAATATTAATGGATGGATGTTTGTTATTTTTTCACGCAAAAATGGCTGAACAGATTTGGATGAAATTTGGTACACAGGTAGATTATTTTATCCCATTTTTATCCCTTTTCGGGTTCTTAGGCCCACGTGGCCGAAGTCGCGGGCGGAGGCTGTTTGAATAAATTTTTAACCTATTAGGCTTAGCCATAAATATTTTTATAGCGTGGTCTATTGGTTCTTCTTACCAACGCTGGCTGAAAAAACAGCAAAGCTCAGGGAAATTTTCCCCATTTCCGAGCGTAATAGATATTTTGACCCAATAAATCTGTTGTCGTCACTCAACGTGACCTTAAAAGCTTTGGCTTGGATCGGAAAACATCGTTAAGGATCGAACGTTGAGCCGGCGTATAAGGCTGGTGCTCTGCCAACTTCTTTTTTCATTTGTAAAAAAATTGAGAATCTGCTCTAAAAACACGTTTAGTGACTTCGTAATATCGTCCAATTAGTTAGGTGATTGATATTTTTGTTTTATAAAGTATAATACAACCCCGCATTAGGCAATAATATGCTATTATAGTATTGTGGACTTACGCCTAAATTCTTTTCATTGCGAGAGGAGATTGTAGTAGGTAACTAATGTGTTATAATAGAGAATGATAATACATAATAATTTTTCGAAATTTAAAATTCAAAGAAAAATCCTGAAACCTTATTTATTTACCCAAAAACACTTATCCTATTTGGTACTAATGAATCAATTTTAACTAGATTAACGTTAAAATATTTAGCCATTTGTCTCAATCGACCCAGCGATAAGAAAGTCATCGTGAGATTTTTTAAAATATAATATTCTATATTTAGCCTTCCGAGGCTGCTTTTCTTCTGTTAAAACACAATCTGATTTTAATATTCATCACGCGAAAACAATATCTTTAGGTAGGAAAGTAGCGAGGGGATCGAAAAGGAATATTCCAGAGACATTTCTCGAGTTCCGAATACCAGAGCCTCAGAGACATGACGAGGGTCAAGGCCCAAGGCAAGTATTTGCCGCATAAACCACTGTTCTCGGTTGCCTTTGACATGGCGGCGTATACATTTCATTGTACAAGAAATTTATATCTATCTGTGCCAAAGTATTTTAGTACTTTTGATATAAAGAAGGGTGGATAAAAAAATAATGTAAAAATGTTGTAGAAGAAAACAAGGTTTGCTTCAGTTAAGAATGAAGCACTGTCTACAGAGAACTGGTTGAGTTTTAAGGGTCTCTGAGTGCCAACAATACGATCTGGTTGTAATAAGCCGTCAATGTGGGTTATATTGCGCGTTCATAATGCGGAGCGGGGTCGTATTATTTTTTACTTTTTTTATGAGGAAACCGTCTTATTACGTCATCAATACTAAGTCGACTGACTTATTTTTCTAGTTGTTTTCGCACGTAGTAAAATTCATTGAAAATTCAGCTTAGTACCTCACAATTCTCCGATTCTCCCACGCAATACCCGATATAACCGCCCACGAGTTTCACGCCTACGTCGCGATGGCACTCTAAAGGTTGAAAGGTCCTAATGAGCGTCTTGAAAGACGACCGAATTGAGGTTTAGAGTCTCTGTGTGTCAACAATACGATCTGTCGTAATAAGCCGACGATGTAGGGTTTACGAGGGGATACGAGGTAGGTATTGTACGCGTCGTAACGTGGAGTGGGATGGACTTATTTTTTACTTTTTGTATAAGGAAACCGTCTTATTACGTCATCAATGTTTCAAGTCCACTAGTAATATAGAAGTAATAATCTGATAGAAATAATAAAATTGTTTTCGCATATAGTAAAATCCATTGGAGGTTCAGTTTAGTTTTCAGACGTTTCTGTATGTTAACTCTTTAAAATTTTATGTATTAGTTATAAGTTCCATTTATTCAAATGTACTCGTAACACTAACATTAGATTTATTTTATTTTTAAATATTTGTATTGTACCTACTATAATTACTTAATTTGCATACCTGAGAAGGTAAATATGGATTGATCAAAATGCCCTGTAAAACCTCAAACTAACCCATATTCGTGCAAATAAATGATTTTCATTTCATTTCATTTTCATTTCATTTCATTTCTTGCTTTTATATTCAAATAATACTAATTTTACCAGCAACAGGCACCAAATAAAATTAAAGTATAAATATAATCGTAGAAGTAAAATTCTTTAAAAGTTATAGTTGAATTTTGACTACTACATAGTCGATCAATAGTACAAGAAAACCCTCCTCTTCAATTACTTTGTCTATTAATATAAATCGGTTGCAATTCTACGTACAGAAATCAAGAACTGACTTCGTTTTTATACTATATCAAGATGTAAATCATTATACAACAATAATAAATAAAATAAAAAGCATACAAAATCACTTACCTCGAATCAAACAATAAAGGGAACAGTATATTCACAAACCCTTCATAACTTAGTTCGCGATTTTGTTATGGTTAAGAAGGGACGCTGGTGGCGACTACACTGTTTCGCGTGGAAATTCTCGCTCAACTGACGGAAAACGCGCCAAAACTTTCTTATTTACGTGGTCTATGAACCAATCGGTGCGTCTGTATACCTCCACACATCTATCTTGACATAACTTGACCAATCAGGGTAAAGTTCAAACACTTATAAACTTTAATATATGTTTCATATCTGCATTCCTTTTAGCACTCACCGGACAATTTGATAAGTGCAAGTTTTAATCTTACATCTATATCACACAGAATGCCAGATCCTATCATCATCATCATCACCATCATCATCATCATATACACTGATGGACTCATAAACTACGTTAATGTTCATCTTAACCTTTGAAGTAAAAATTTAAATCAAGTATTTGAATTTTAGATGGTTGATCTTCTACCAGTCTTGTCGTTTTTTACCCGACTGCGACAGAAGGAGGGTTATGTTTTTCGAGCGTATGTATTATACTATGTAGTGATATGAATGGTCATCATTCACTAATGAAATTGAAAATTTGAGTTTGATTACTGTCTAAAAACATTGTTTATGTGATTAAGTTCAGTGGTGTGTCTTGGAGATGTTGTTACCCATGGACTACTGTTGTCTGAAGAAAGCCAGAGAAAACATGTGTGTGAATGATCAAACTGTTACTTCATAATTTTAGACCAGATATTTTTATAATTTGTATAAAGGTCCTCGGATGGAGTGTCGGGATATGAAATGCCTTAAGTTAGGGGACTCATTTTTTAGATTGTTTTTATGGTAACGGAAACTGCTTACATTATTTTTAGTGATGTTTAACCTCTACCAAAATATTTTGCCTAAGTGTTAGGAACAGGGTGTTTTATTTAACAGAGTAAAAAAAGATCCCACTTTATTTTTTTTCTAGTATAGAAGGTATCACTCCATCTGGTCATATAAAAGGCCCCTAAAACTTAAGCCTTAGTGAAAGTAGCCTTAAACCTTGTCTAAAAAGCTATTCATATTAATTTTGGATGAAATAGAAAGTTCGTAATATATAAAATCATGTTTATAAATAACTTTAAAATAGTAACGCGCATATAATAAATAAATAAATGAATTAATCAAAACTGTGTCGAGGGTTTTTTCCTCCGGCTTTTTCTCTCTTTGCCCAGTAATGGGTGGAACATTGCATAGCCGATGAGTTCAATTTTGAAAAATATTAAAATAAATAAATAGTTGGTCTGCTAA
>DWIY01000926.1:0-11221 GCA_018248615.1 Erynnis brizo brizo
ATTTTAATTAATATCAATCAGGAGAAAAGTTATTGCAAAAATATATGTTGATCCCTAGACACTTTTGTGTAGTGTATTTAGGAGGTCAATTGAGTTATTATAGGATCATTTTGATTTGCCGATGGAGTGTCATCGGCGTAAAGTGGGCATGATGTTTGAAAAGACTCCATTAAGTGAAAATGGAAAATTGGTAGTTTACAGGTTAGGATGGTTAGGTAGGTAGGTAGGGTTTGTACTTATCACATCTACTTATATCTTTAGTGGGTATAGATATTATATAATCATATTTCGACTTTGTTTAGACTTTGGTAATTATGATGTTCAGCTATTTACGCTGTAGTGACAATTTTAATAACGACTACGTGTCGTCTCGGTGTTTTTTACATTTTACGGCGCATGGGTACGTTAAACTAAACAAGTCGATTTTCCCCATACTTAAGATAGCTATGACATTTGTACGTAAGAAGTGCCTAGATACCGACTGGTTCTGCAAGATAAAGTATAAGTACCTACTTCCTTATGTAGTATTCGCTCATACATTTAATTTAATTAACTACTCGTTTTGTCGTTATGTCACACTAAGTACCTGCCTTTCAATACCAAAAATGCGGATTGGGTGCGGGTGTCATCAGTGCCATGAACTTGAACACAGGTCTATTAGTAAAGTAATCGACAGTCATTAGTATGTCATATGTCGGACATCTTTCCATACTGATGGCACACGTTAACTATTCGAATACTTTGACGATGGTGTTCATTTTCGGGGCACTGACATGGCACCTAACTTACTATACTACTTAATGCCATTAGAACAATCTATTTCATTATTAACGACTTTTACGTGTGTCGAACTCGCTAATTTCCATATTTTAACGGTAATGCCACAAAAAATTGCGAGTAACCCGTAAAGTAAACCGTATAGCTGTCAATCTTAACGTCCTCAATGCATCTATTGACGAATATTCGAATTGTACAAGACAGTACAAGTACTTATAATCCCTTGTCCTAATTGTCAAGTCGTTTGACGACAAAATCGGTCTCTCGGAACAAGTTGGTCGTGCGACGAAGACGAATTTTTATGTACGATATTAATAAAGGTCTATTCAGATATTATTATAAGCAGATGATAAACGATAATTATGTCAGGTTCTGCATACTGCACTACTGCTAATCTTCTTAAAAAACGTATTCTTATATTTTGGAGCCTATAGGTAAACCCAAGAGTTTTTCTGGGGATATTCTTACAATAAGTAGTATTAATTGCGCATAATTACAGGACATTTGTATTAATGTTTGTTTTTAATCAGCTGTAGGACATCAATCATGTGGGTATCTGAGTAAGAATGAGTAAGAAGTATGCGTACAGTTACCAGTTGCTACTGAGATTTGCAAGGAAGGCCGAAACCGTAACTGTATTACTGAGGTCATCTCTGACTCATGTTAAGAGCCATGCACAATGAACTGAGACGATCGATATGGGTAAATTAATACAGACAGTTTTTTACCCTTCTCCTATTTGTTACACAAACTTAACGTCTTTTAATTTTAATTTGCGATTTAAAAATAACACAGACATCTAATTTATAAAGATTTAAAAACAAATTGTAGGTACTTAACAAGTGTAACAAAAGGGACTATACATAAGTTATCGTTATTAGTCGAATGTTCTTCTTTCTTTCAAAGTAATTTATCTACACTACAGTCATCATAAAGTTATGAAACCGCAAATATTTTTTCGTGAGCAATTAACAGATTCGACTGCCACCTTCTTAACCCATCGTAAATGAGTAGCAAAGAACCCGCATACAACCTCTGATAGGACTTCTTTTTTACACGCTTTATATTAGCTTCACTTGTATGTTTGTATGTACGTTTGTAACCGACTCCTTTGAGCGCGATTTTGATCCACTTTAGATTCTATTTGAGTTTGGTTTTGGGTATCTATAGGCCGCAGTGACTACTTAACATCAGATGGCCTGCACGTAACTCATTGTCAGTTACTACAAAAAAGATACATGTTTCAGTTTCAGTATGCTCAAGACTTTACAGTTCAATAAGCTGAGCGTTACTTAGCGTTATTAGCATGCAGTTATGAAGGCTAGACTAGATTGAATTTAGCAGGGATCATTACCTTAAGAGCTTATTACGTTTGCTAACCGCATTTGATTGCAATAGACGTGATGGTACCTACTTTTAGTACTGAATGCATCAATCTATGCGGTATGTATGTACGTGATGCGTACATTCTTCTTTTATGTAAGAAAAATATACGACATCATTTTTGGTCTTCAACACTGCGCTGTTTGAAAGGAAATAATAATATGGAAAACGCCATTTAAGTAAAATATTAATTATTTTTAAGAATGATATGATAAGATGCACGAGTAGGTATATCAGCTGATTGTTTTTAATATAAATAGAATACATTGTAATCGGGCTCATATACAAGCAAAAAAAGAATCGAATAAAATCACTTTTATTTTTTGTACATTAACATTTACAAATATCGTGATATCGTGAAGCCTCTAAATAAATTGAACATGATCTCATTACTGAAATTATCGTGATAATCATTTAATGATGACGTCATTATATAATATAATATGAACATCCTATACACGCTTTGTCTAAACTCATTTTGATTTAACCTTTACAGTCCCGAAAAAAACTCAACAATTGAATATCAAAGATTCAAAGTTATGTCGTGTCATCTTTTTTTACAGTACTTACTTATTGTTAAATTGATTTTGTTGAGATTGAAGTTGTTAAAACCTATTATAAATTGTTTGTGAATAAAGAACATAGTATTTTCACAGTGATTTTTTTAAAGTAAACTTTTCTCTTACAAAGTTTTAAAAGCACTTTACACTCAACTACGAGTAAAGTATAATGAACTTCAGAGTGCGATTTCCAAATATGTTCGCATAACAGTTATTTTAGCGAAGTGCTGACATTTCAATGGTCATTATTTTAATTCCCTTAAAGTTGTATAAATCACACTGCCATATTAAGTTTTGGGTCACTTTAAGTTGTAAGTTAATTGGCAAGGTATCGTGAATAATACCTACTTTATTTTCGTTCTTGTAAAAGGAAATTTTACTTATATCTAAAAAATAATGAAAAAAAAATAAACCGACCTCAAAAAATATGAAATAACATTTATTACATACTTTTGGCTTACTATTTTTGAGGTTGAGTACGTAATAAATGATATTTCATACTTTTTTGAGGTCGGTTTAATTTTTTAAATTATTTTTTTTGCCATTTTTTTTTATATTTTTAATTCTTTTTTACTAAAAACCCATGTTTTTATTACCTACTTTATAGTCGTGAATTTATACATTGTTTCTTATCCATTTTCATCAATGCATTTCATGTGCTACTGCAATCGCGGGTATTGCTGACCCATATAGCAGTTGCGTCACGAGATGTCTTGTACCGGGACATGCGATGTGTACTCGAGTGTAAACTTTACGAAATTCCTAGCGCGACCATCTTCGTTGTCCGCAAGTGTACTAATTGCCGATGCGTGATGCTGATGTGGCGAAAACATCGTTTAAGTAACAATCAACCTTTTGTTTAATAACTTTAAACTTTTAACACCGTATTTGAACTGTAACTATCAGATGGTTATTAAATGACTTTATATATAATGATTTTATATACTTAATGTCATCTGTTGCATAAATATGCTGAAATTTGTGTCTTGATTTAACCTATAAATGACCCACTGCAGAGTCGTGTCTCCTCTCATAATGAGAAGGATGTAGGCCTTAGTCCACCGCGCTGGCCTAGTGCAGATTGATGAACTTCACATGCCTTTGAGAACATTATGATATGGTGCTCTTAGGCATGCAGATCTCCTCATGATGTTTTTTTTTTATAAAGTTACACCTGCTGTAACTGTAAAGAAAAACATTGTGTGGAAAATTTGTGTTAGGTAAAGGTAAAAACTGAATGAACTGTTTATTTATAGTTTATAAAAAGTAGAGCAGTCTCGAGAGTGCAATTTAAGATTACTTTTACTCATAAATTTGTAGTTCTATCCAATAAATCATAGATATTACGCACTAATCTTAACTCCATTCCTGCAAATTTGTTAAGCAATTAACATCGATCATTTGTAAACTACATATTTAGTAACACAGTATCCAACACAGAGCATCTATCATACTAGGCAACTAGAAACATGTGTGTGTTGCAAATCTTTGCAATTTTTTTAAGAAACGTTAACGAGTTTAACTCAATTACCTAATAATGAAGGTTTGTTATACTCCCCCTAATGCCATCAGACCACCTAATGCAAACTATAAATGCATTCGTAATATATTATGAGTAATATGACTGATAAATAAGGTCTTTTTGCGAAAAAAATAAGTATGTTAATCGAACATTCTTTTCATTAATTTAATCTTATTTTAGAATAAGTTTGTCTTGTTTTGTTGTTGTTGTTGAGAGCTGTGAGTGTTACCTAATGCCTAAAATAAAAGTTTAACTCAATCAGTTAACTCAATATGACACAAATAGCATAATTGCCATTTCTGCAACAAACTTGTTTAGCTATCGCTTATAAATCAGCCATATTTAGTAACACAGAATCCGACATCGTGTACTAGGCAACCAGAAACCTGTGGCGGTGTGTCGCAAAGCATTGCAACTTTGTCTTGGAAGAAAGTAAATATATGTATTCGCAACGACTCGGGTTGCACTTCCCTCGTGTCGCAAATGGTCGGGTGTCAAGATTCTATGTGAAAATTTGCCCTTTCACTTATACGAATATGTGGAAAGGTGAATTATGGTTTCGATTTTATCGATTTATTCCTGCCTTTACTCAATTCTCAATTTTAGGCATCTTGCTTATAGTAGCAACACACTCACGGACGACCTCACATGGGATTTCTGTCCTATTTGGGCCTGGACTCTTAATGGACGTGGACGTTCAAAGGCCGTCGGGCTGCAGTGACAATTTCATTAACATCAGATGACGAACTACAGAGGTTACAAATCTGATTGTTTTCCCGAATGTAATATAATTGTATAATACGATGCAATATACGAATATGAGGACATCCTGAAAAATTCGAAACAACAAAATGAAATATTATTTTTTATCTCGAAATAATTTTACAACATACTCATTAGATTGCAAGTAGACAGGTTAGTGAATGATAGCATAATTATATTAAAAAGAAACATACAGCATAATAATATAACGCTTTGCAACATAGAGTTGTGACACAGTTTTGCTAATAATCTTGTTAAATCTCTTTAATATTACCATAATTTTGAGATCAACTGCAATTTTTGTAATATGAATACTAATAGTCTTTGGTAAGTCGGTGCAAACATTTTTGAAATATTTATTAATAATTATATCTACTTAAAGAAATTTCCTCAATTACTGTATTAAAATAGTGTCCTAGTTATAATTTTGTCCCTTAGGTATTTTAAAATTAATGTTTAAAAATTAGTGTCCACGTAATTATTTTTGGTGATTCGTGTTTAAGGTTACCTATGTCTGATGGTAAAACATATTAAAGGTTATCACTTGACAAGTATTTTTTTAAATTGTCATTTACTATTGTTGTACCTAGATCTTTCTAGAATAATTCACGCTATATTAATAACGTGGGCAATTCGTAAAGGAAACTTGAAATCGCTTCCTTTTGGTATCATTAGCTACATGTAAGTAGGTTTCTTGCAGGAAATTGGTACACACCCATTATGTATTACGTCGACTATTAACTTTATATCAAACCAACCAAATATTGCGTGTCAGCGTGGAATCCAATCGTTAAAGCTTGTTAAGGAACTAGTATTTATTTACCGCTAAGTTTTTATAACTAGAATAGGTATTATTTACCGCCTAGTTTTTGTAATTTATTGTTATTGAACGTGGAAATGAAGAAAACTATACTTTTTACTGGAATAATTTTTAAGTCCTGGTTCAATATTCGATGTTGGTAGGTAATTTATATGGGTTTCGTAAAATTTTTACACAAACATTAACTGCCTAAACTATTTATTATTTAAAGAAAGTTAAACGGAAAGCTTTTGGCCGGTTGAATCAAAAAAGGAAAAGAAAAACAGAAAAGTTGTTTATTTGATCGTTTTACTGCAACATATTACGTCACATTAGAAGAATTATTTTTATTATGATTACTTTTTCCAAAATAGAATAATACAAGTAACCATATGACAATAGCAACCTTAATATTCCACACAAACAGCCAGAAACCATCAAAAGTGAAGGTTCTATCGCATCGTGACGCACCTGTCCTAGATACTGCATCTGCCTGCAAATGCATTTACGATTTGCTTTGCAGAGCGCGGCCTGATATTAATAGATAGTCGCTTATTGGTATAGAGTTAGTATAGAAACGAGCGGTAACTGACGGGTGGCAGAAGATAAAAAATCTGGAGCGAGTCAAAAAATAAATTTCAAATATTTTTAAAGTACCTATCATAATAATTCTTCCTTATTTTTCTATGCTTAAATCATATAAAAACTTATATTTTTTTAAATTACTTAATTATTTCTTTATTTGAGGTTGATTTGAGCATAGTGCTTAATTTATAAATTACATACCTACATAGATAATAGTATAACGTGAAGCCGTTGAATTCAAAAGGTTCAGGAGGACTGGAGTGCAGAGATGGAAGTAGGTATATCAACTAATAGAAAAATGTTACAAAATTTAGACTGTAGGTAAACTGAATTTCCATTGATGATATTTTTCTGATAATATTTTACTTGTTGTTTGAAAATTTATTACTTTAAGTTTTGACATGATTAAATAGAGATACATAATGTTAAAAGTAACATAGTATACCTATGAATTGTACGTTAAGATCGCCCGTTTAGTTTGTCCTAATAGATGACATTAATCGCCCACAGCAATGCGTATCTGATAGGATTTAAACTTTTATGTTGTATGTGTCTATGTCCATAATAAGTCTTTAACATTAGTACCTACACGTCTATCTTCTGCCATCCTGTCTTATTTATGATACGTTGAAAGATTAATATCGGGATTAATAATTTTTATACCACAATTTATGTATACGACGTTATTCATAGAAAGTTACAAAAAGTTTTATAGACCATCGGGAATTCAACGTCAAATAAGATTTGCTCCCTATTGCTACATGACACATGTTCTTATATAATATTAATAGTAAGATAAGTAGTAAGAGTTAAAATAGCCCAGGGACTTTAATGGCGCGTCCACATCTGCGGCTTAACGCTTTGACTTTCACGTTAAACGCAGATGTGGACGCACCAATTATAAAGAGTAATTTTGTTCCTCATTAATCCTGGACATTCTCCAATTCCAGAGGCCCTAGACGTGATCAAAGAAGAACACACGATGCCTGCGCAGCGGCGACGAAACAAGCGAGAGGTGCCGTTCACGCATGACGAGAAACGAATCGCTGGGGTAAGTTGACTGACCGCCATCACCATCACATAGCATCACAATAAAAGTGAAAAAAAAAAACGTGCTGAGAATTGAGAACCTCCTCCTTTTTTGAAGTCTGTTAAAAAGCAAACGTTGTGCCACAGAAAGACTGGAAGCCAAGACTGTGCCAAGGAATTTGAGCTAGTTTTTATTCTGGCAAATTTTGTATTTTTTATTTTGATTTTTTTTACCTTATAGGTACATATATACATAGGAAATGTAGGCAAAAAGGGTAAAATTTACAAAAATTATGTTGTAACTGTTGAAACTGCCATGTAGAGAAGAAAAATTTAGGAAGTCATTTCAAAGTGTCTTCAGCTAACACCGAAGCATAAAGAAATAGTTTTCTTAACAATGAATTATTTCTCACTATTAAATTGATATGAATTATAAAAAACAAATGTATTAAGGTCAAATAAGAAGTATGTAGGTACCTAATGAAAAAAAAAAACGATTTTACAACACGTAGTAGGGACGTATATCTAGTATGAATATGTCACGTTTTTTGGCCAGTACCATAACAATTATGTGATACCCTGATATCCCTTTAATCATATCAACTCTAATTTTGTATATTTTCTTTTCCAGTGCCTACTGCAGTGTGTATACCGGAAAGTGAAAGCCGTAAGTACTTTTACTCACTTCGTCTAATCTTTATCAAATTGTCCGTCTGTTTCTACACTGAAATGGTTCAAATAGTAACGCTTTTACTTAAATCCCAAATCGCGAGATAAGGCGACACGGTTTCGTTCCGTTTAGAAAGCTCAGAGATTCATTATTGTGATTACAGACACGTTAGCCTAGGAGTGATTGTTTTTAGATAATTAGTGTTTAGTGTTGACTTTATTCAATTTTTTTTTGTATATAGTGGAACACTCTTTTTTTTGTCCGCCTGAAAACGATCCCAGCATACCTCAGCAAACCCATGGCATTATATTTAAAACGATCAGTGTTTATTGTCGTTTTGTTACAATATTATTCATATTCATTTATTTTTTATGTTATCTTATTCCTATCTAGAGATGTAAAAAGAGTAATTGTCTTTTCTCATCTTAAAGAGTCAAAGAGACATTTTCCCCAGTGTTAGGGTAATTTAATTTTCTTACTATGGTATAACTTTTCAAACTTTTTACTATGGGTATACCTTTCAAACTTTCTCATCAAAAGTGTAGTATTATTTTCTGAGTTTGAGCCCCTATAAAGACTTCAGTGCTAGAACGTGTGTATTCGAAGCCAATCGAAGTTTAGCTTCAAAATTATGCTGGGATTATCCCTCACCAACAGCAAGAAAAGCTCATGCAAAAAAGAGAAAATCAAGACTTGGAAAGACTGCTTGCTATCCATTCAATGATATCAAGGTTGGCTGCATCTATAAAAATGAGTGCAAAATTCGTCTCAAACCTTTAAGCCCTGTGGTCGAGCACTAATTGATCCGATTTGTTAACTATAAACCACTCAGCCCAGTCGTAAAACGCTTAAAGAATTTCGCCTACATATTTACAAAGCTCTAAGTTGCCTACAGAAATATGACTGTCATAAACATCGCCCGAAGGATTGTTATTCGCAAAAGCGATATTCAATTAATAGGATACATTTGCCAAGGTCTTGTGTGTGCGCTGATTATTTTTTAATATCCGATTCTATATAACCTTAGACCATAGAACATACATCAAGTAGACATGACATGCAAACGATGTACCAGAAATAATACAATGGTTATCACGGCACATACTCGTATATACCATACCGCAAAAATACGTGTCAGTACATACAAATAAATAAAAGAAAGTTTTTTTTTGTTTTAAGATTATTTCACTCATTAACAATCCATTAGGATCCAGCATTGTCAATGTCGACTAAACAAATTTTTTATTTTAGTCTAAAAAATAAATTTAAGGTATTTAAAATCTATTATTTATACAACGAAAAAAACATGTGAATACAAAGAGGAAGGTAAATAAATAGGTACATACCTAATAAAGCGAAACTATTGGGTCGATAGTGTCCATACTTTCAAAGCCATTAAACATTAGAAACGCCAAAATATGTTATAAACCTTTATTGATACAAAAGAAATATAATAACTGAAAAAGTAATAACTGATATCTATTTGAATACGCGCGCCCAACCCTATTGAATCCTGCCGCGTTGCGCACAAAAGTTGCTATTAGGTACGACAACATCATTGCATGGGCAGGACAGCCCAATACAGAGCCCTGTGTTATGTTATGTGTTATGTCTCCCAATGCCCAATTAGAACAAGCCCTTATCAAAGTTACGAATCGCTAGAATAATCGTTAGAATCGCTCTAGTTTAGGTGAATTTTTCATTTTCCATACTACTAAGACGTATCTCTACATAACAATTATTCCCTATAATAAAACCAATCAGTCACAGAATTAAAAGTACAGGTTTACCACTCAGTCGTAAAACTCAGATATTTTATAGTACCGAGTTGCACATTTTTACTACTTTTCTTAATAACGGACAATCAAGAGTTCGAGTTGTGTATAATGAATCATTATTTTTCAAAAGTTCTATAAAAATGTTTGTATATATGTTTGTTTTACCTCAAGTTACCTACGCTTAATTACCCTAAACCCTGTGTTAATAAAGGCAGTTTGGTCAAGTCAGGATCCACATGCCCTTGTCTGTAAACTATTCGTGATCCTCTTCAAAGCTTACTCTCACAATGAGAAGGATGTAGGCCTTATTCTACACTGGCCTGATGCGGATTGGTGGACGTTATGGATCACTCGTAGCCAAACATAATAATTATATACAGGTAGGTAGGTACGTGCCAAGTGCGCTCAAGATGTCTCAAAAATCCTTATTTACGATCTTCTGCTCAGCCTAATTTCTAGTCTGTTACTTCTGAGAACTTCAGTCGTTTCAAAGATTTCTAATCGTTATTTTGGAAAAGGTAGATAGAGGCAGGCGAGGTGTGCATTCATGCGTGCATGAACCGGCCGTGCTCCGATTACGTCTTGCCGAAATTTTGTAAATAATGATATCAGGGATGTAGAAAACTTCTTTAGCGTGATCCAAGATACCCGTAGCGCCATCTTTTGACGAGTGGCGGAAATCTTCACATTATCAAAGCTTCTTCTTTATCATATTTTAGGGATTTTACGATATCTAAAGTTTTTGTGTATTAATTAAAAATACTTTATTGTAAATTTTCAGGTGGACGGTTACGGATTCCCGACCCTAGAAGGCCTAGTGGGCTTGTACTCAGACGGCGTGAATGAGCGCGGCTACTTCATGGCTGTTCTGGAAGCTTCGAGGGAGTGTCTCATGAGAAACCATGACAAGTTCTCCAGGACAGTGCCCATGGGTAAGCCTTGATTCATTAGTAGTTACTTTCTAAACTTGACAACATAATTGGCGATACTCAACAGAACAACAGAAAACAGTAGTAAGTATTTTTATTTCCATGGCGTTACTAGATATGAAAGTCAATAATTTTAGTGTTTGATGCATATAAAACATTGTTATTTGTGATTTTATAGAGTATAATAAAAAGGAATAGCCAGATGTTTTAAATAAAGAATTAGTTAATTGTAGATGTTAGAAGCGCGCATAACCCCACTGCTCGAGTAAATTACATGCGATCGAAAAATTCAAGCAACGTCTAGTCGGGCGCGGTCAATAGGGTACTCGTACTGTACTGAACCTAATTCATTCCTTCCTTCCTTCCTTTCAGCCCTTGGCAGTCCACTGCTGGACATGGGCCTCCCCTAATCGACGCCACTCCACCC